>JAPYZL010112193.1:0-13047 GCA_030522825.1 Platygaster orseoliae
TTGAGTTTTGCAAAAAGTGGTAAAGGACTTTTCGACTCGAAATTGAAAAAGGAATTCAGGATTTTTTTTTATCACGGACTTTGGGACACCCTGTATATATATATATAGTTTTAAAAAATACTGATAGTAGTACAAAAAAATCACATTCTCAGTGACTCAAAAATTATAAAAATTAAATTTTATTAGACTGAAAACCAATTTCAAAAATTGTATTTTTCTGGACTCCAATAGTTAAAACTTGAAAATACCGAAAAAATCCATAGATATTTTATACATTAATTATAGTATAATATTAATTGATTATTCAATTATTAATTCATTATTTTAATAAATGAATCATTTCATTATATATTATTACCATTAATTGATCATTGAATTATTGAATATGAATGAATTCATAAATTTTTTTCATTAATAATGATACATAAAAAATTTTATAATAATAATACTACTAGATTGATAAATTCCAAAAATAATTTATTCATCATTCCATCCAAGGTGCATAAAAATATTGAATAATGAAAAACAGGACAAAAATGATTTTTTGAATGAATGAATGCCACTGAAATGCTTCAATCGTCACAAAATTTATTAATGAAATATCGCATACAAAATAATGACACCATTTTTAATGCGTGCACGGAGTAAATAACAGTAAAAATAAATGCGTGTTGAAATGAATCTCTTAGAGAATTTTCGTAATACTGAAAAATGCTGAAATTGGGCTGTATCATGAATGGGACCTGTGTACCTTCATAAAGACTCGAAAACCGACAGTAGCCAAAACTCCAAGACCAAACATTACGACGTATGGTAAATATTGGATGCCAGGGATTGAAGGCCGTTTTCTGATAAGCATGTTCAGCATTTTCAATTTTCCGTCTGTGTACGGTGGGTACCGAGCCCTGCAATTTCAATTATTTTCTCATGACTTCGCTCGATCAACGATGATTATCTTAAGTGCAGTTTTTCGAAAATAATAATATGCCCTGATGCAAAAAAAATTGTAATGATGACGAATGATTGTAGAACTTTTTCGTAGTTTTCGTCATAAACAGGAATTAAAATTGTGTAAATTTTATAATATTATTGCTGGTTTTATAAAATAATTCCACGTTTTGTCATTTTAATCTCTTATCACAAAATTGTAGAGTAAAATGTTTAATGATGTGCAAATGAATTAATGTGTGCCTGTTTTTATAAGAAATATTATTTAAAAGTGCACGAGCATTGTTTTTTGTATTATTAATGGTTTTTTTTGTTAATAAAATTATTCGATAATGATGATAACAATCAAAGTAATAAAATATTAATATCTTATATAATAATTCACTGAATTTCAAATATATATGTATTTGTTAAAAAATAGTTTAAAAAAGTGAAAAATCAACTCCGCAGAGCATTAAAAAATTTGAATATTTATTTTTCTATGCTGTGCAGAGTTGATTTTTCACTTTTTTTTAGTTTTCAAAAAGATAGTTTTTCATCTTATATTCAACTTAACAAAATAAATAAAATTTTATCAGTATTACATGCATTTTCGGATATTATTAGATGAAATTTTTTTACATTGATAAATATGAATGTAGTTAAGAATGTAGTTGATCATTATTGGCATTGTAAATAATAACTATGTGTGAATTTGTAATATATCCCTGTATTTGTTGAAAAAAATGTTTTTGAATTCAAATTTTTTCATACTCTGTACTTTTGATTTTTGCTTTTTTTTATTTATCACAAAGATAGATTTTCGATTTATTATTCCGTTTTTTAATATTGAAATTCTTTATTTGAAAACATTTACACAATCGTACGAAATTAATCAAATTTCATCATTATATTATACATTGACAATTGATATTGTTATGAATAATTACTTGAATTCTTAATAATTATGTATTTGTAAAAAACTGTTTTGAAATTGTAATTTTTTCATGCTCTTTACATCTGATTTTTAACTCTCCTTTTATTTATCGCAAAGATAGATTTTCAACTTATAGTTTTGTGGTTAACATTGAAATTCCTTAATTTGAAAACATTTACACCAACGAGCAAAACGAACAAAATTTTGGCATGTCATTGAACATCAAAGTTTCTTTGTTTTTTGCAAATTTCGAAGCTAAATTCAACTTACGATCCCAATTTCTCGGATATTATGTTGTAGTTCTTCACGAGACAACCTTTTTCGTGCACGAACGTGTCAAATGTGTATTTTCCGTGGTATGCTCCCATTCCAGACGAGCCAACTCCCCCAAAAGGCAAAGAATCCACTGTAAATTATTTTTTTTATTATTTGTTTCATCAGTTGTTGCGTGCGAAAGATTGCATTTGTAAGATAGACGACTTTAATAAACTTTTAAAAACATTTCCTATAGTTCTTAAACTGCTGTAAAAAAATTTTACCTCCGAACTGCATAATCGTGTCATTTATGCACATGGCACCACAACGAATTTGTTTTTTAAACAAATCTTGGACTGTTGAGCTCGAGGTGAATAAATACGCGGTTAGTGGAACTTCGCTGGAATCAAAGAAAATATATTTATTCATTTAAAAGTAATATAAATAAAAATACTTCATAAATAATTTTTTTTCGAAACACCAAGTATAAAATTAAAAAAAAATAAATTGAAATCCATTTTTCACATTCATTGAGCGCCTTGGAAAATTCATGTGTCATTCTGCACACGTTCATGATTCGTTAGAAAAGAAAAACTTTAAATGAAATTGATTGTTGACGTAATTGTTTACCGTTGACTGATGAAATGAATGGCTTCGTGAGCGTTTTCGACGTTGACAATTGGCAGAATAGGCCCGAAAATTTCCTCTTGCATCACAGGATCGGAATGTTTGACGTCAACGAGGATTGTTGGAGAAATGTATTTATCGGATGGATCCATTTTTCCACCGATCGCGACTTTTGTGTTTCTTATCAAGTTTGTTAATCGCCTGAAATTTGAAATTTAAGGAATATTTGTTATAATATATTTGTTTGGGATAATTATTTTTTAATATTCTAGAAATTTCTATAGAATTTGACAAAATTTTCTTCTTAAAGGTACAAAAAATTGCGATAATTTTTCTCGAGTTCACGCCCACCCATCAGTAAAATCCCATAACTTACTGATAATGATTATCATTAACTATTCTTGGTAAATCAGGACTTTGTTGCGGATCCTCGCCGTAAAATTCTTTGATCGCTTGAGTTGCTGCCATCAAGAAACGTTCCTGAACTTCTCGCGAACACAACACGTAATCCGGAGCGATGCAAGTTTGTCCGCAGTTTATCAATTTTCCCCATATCACGCGTTTCACCGCTATCTCCATATCTACCGTGTTATCAATGTACACTGGACTGCAAAAAATAATAATCCCATCATTTCAAATCCCATTAAATCTATTAAATTTCATTCCTCGTTTCGATCAAAATTTTGCTAAGCTTTCTTAGAAATTCCTCAATATAAATCATTTTTCATATTAAGTAACTGTAGAAAATTTTTCACTTGTGTTTGCGAATGAAAAATTCCTAAAGTTTGAGTTTTTATGCCCGATCAAAAAGAAAACTTTTTTGAAAAAAATTTGCTCAACATGTATATTTCAAAAGCGTAGAAATTGGTCATGTTCGATTGGAATAAAATATTTAAAAATTATTATAAAATTTGAAAACTTAAAAATCAATAATATTCATGATTTTATGTATAGTATTGTATAAAATTTAAAAATTATTATAAAAATAATTGTTCGATCAGAATTGAATACTTTATGGACAAATTATAACTTGAGTTGTTTAACCTTTTTCCTCCTAATTCTAGAGTGACTGGTGTCAGAAATTTGTTGGACGCCTCGCGGACTATTTTTCCAACAGACGTCGATCCCGTGTAAAAAATGTAGTCGAATCTTTGGTTCAAAAGTTGGGTTGTTTCTGTCATTCCGCCACATACTACTTGGTAACATTCCTGAAAAATCACATCCAAATATTTAATATATTGCATAGAGTCTCTTACAAAATACAACATTTTTAGTTGCCACATAATTTTATTCACTATTATCAAATATTTAATAATTCATCATTCATGAATAATAATCTATTAAATTTAAAATCATTTAAGAAATTTATTGATAAAATAAAATAATTCAAATGATTGACAAAAATGGATAATCAAATTTTTAATAATTAAAGAAATTTCAATCATTACTATTTAAATCAATAATCTATATTTTTCATATGTCAATTATCAATATTTGATTCATTATTGTTTAATATTTAGTAATTATTTACCTATTCATTATTGATCATTTAATGAATGTTATATCATTTTTTGAAGTGATTGATTGAATTTCAAATCATCAGATAAATTTTTAACACTATTATTTACATTAAGAATCAATTATTATAAATATTCATCAATAATGAATGACTTAATTATTATTTTTATATATTTATTTACTAATTATTTATCGATCATTCATTATACATCAAATTTTGTTCAATGGAATACAATAATTAGTTAAAAAACTCACTAAAATAATTAACAGAAATGAAAATTTATATTTTATTTTCATAATCATTAATATAAATAATAAAAACTGTAGTATGTATACATCAATGAACTATATTTTATACATTATTATTGAATATTTAATTATTGATCATTCATGAAAAAAAATTTATTAAATTAGAAATCATTAAAGAAATTTATTGAAAAAAAAAAAAATTTTAATGATTGGCAAATATAATTAGTTTAATTTCAAATAATTCGGTAAATTTAATTCATTTTTATTTATATCAATATTCATTATTTTTTGTACATCAATTATCAATATTTGATACATTATTGTTTATTTTTATCTCAATTATTTATAATTAATAATTAATTGAATTTTACATTATTCATTAAAGTAGTTGATAAATACAATATTCAACAAAAATATTAATGAAATTTGAAATCATCAGATACATTTTGAACATTATTGTTCACATCAAGAATCAATACATATAAATGATTATTATCAATAATCAATATTTGAATTATTATTATATTATTACATATTTTTTTATACCAATTGTTCGTTGATCATCATTTAGTGAATTTTGTATTATTAAATAAAATAATTAGTTAAAAAACTTTCTGAAATAATAAACAAAAATGAATATTTATATTTTTTATCATAATCATGATTATACATGATAAAAATTTTATTATAAATCAATCATTAATATTATAATTATTCATTATTATTTACCTGATATTTTTATTCAATAATTATCATGTCATAAATTTTAGAGCATTTATTTCAAAAAAATAATAAAAATAAATGATAATTCAAATTATTAAGAAAAATATTTATAAAAATTTTTTATCTTTCAATAAGTTTTTTTTATTAATATTTATATCAACAATCAATATTTTATTATACATCAATTTCAAACGATTTCAAAGTTTACGAAAATAAATTACTCATGGTATTCTTCTGGAAAAAAGTTCCAACAATTGAATATTTGTATTGTTTTGTTATTTTCTTTTTTAAACACACAATCTTGATTTTTTTTCAACATTTTTTTATTACGATGACTGGCGTGAAAATTCGAAAAAAGTGTTGAATGCAATCGATAAACTCTTACATAATTATTGTTTTTTCAATAAAAAATAAGAAAATTATATTATGTGGCATGAAAATCAATTCACATTAAAACCAATAATAAAGAGTATTTGAAATTAGTAAATGTAGTTAAGTTACTGCAAAAACGATAAAATCGTGAAATCCAAAAATTGCTAGTATAACTCAAATCATCATTTATCAAGTTTCATTTATTTTGTCCATTTTTCAGAGTCGACTCGACACAAAAAATATGTCCAAACACCAAAATAAACGATCCTTCGAGAAACATTACGTAAATTCACATAGCCAGTATCTGCATATAAGGATTCTCATCAGCTAGAAATTCGCTACTCATGAAACGTTGCACAAAAACATTGAATACGTATGCTAAAATTGCCACTTGGATTGAAATGAAAAAAATTATAACATTTGACCTAAAACGAGTCCAGAAAATGAAAATGCATTTTCTGTTTTTCATCAGACAGTAGAATAAAGTAGACTATAAATTTTCAAGTACAAATAAGTGTAAATAACATAAATTATAATAATCATATTATTTTAATTACATTTTTTCTTTTCATGAACTTTTAAAATTATACTCATCATAAAAGAATACAAAAATCTTCGTTTAGTTGCGAATTCCAAAAATATTTTACGAAGGGTATAAAAGATAAAATTTTGTAACTTTTCATGTTAATTTCGTTTTTTCAAAAAAATTACTTATTATTTTATATGTGATGACAACGTCATAACATTGTATTTTAATTTGATTTCTTAAATTATTGAAAACACTACTGTTCAATCAATATTTGATAAATTTTATTTAATATAATTATTTTTATTATACATGTTATTAATAATTTATTATATATTATAATATATAATATTGTATTGATTGATTGAATTTATGTTTGGTATACTCACAGAATCTAAATATTTAGGTATAAGCTCTGCCAGAACTTTTGTGGTCGCTTTCGACACTTCGGACGGTTTCATAATGACGCAATTACCACCAGCTATCGCGCCAATAGCTGGGCAAAGTAGCAACTGAACCGGGTAGTTCCAGGCTCCAATGATTAATACAACACCATGTGGATCTTTGTGAATTTCCACTGCATCCAGCCAATTCGCGAATGCTTTGCTCGGCTAGAAAACGAACGTTATCCAAATACCAAGAAACAATGATATTGCTTTTTTGAATAATTCATTATTTTTCTACTTCAATGACATTTTCCATAAATTTCAAAAAATCAACTTTTTCCAATCGTTCTTAGTCTTGGAAAACAATAAATGACAAGACAGATAAATTTATGTGCAAAATTACGTATTCTTACTTTTAAGTGAATTTTTTTTCAAAACCACTTTTACATGAATTTAAGTCCAGAGAACGACAGTTTTGAAAAAAAAAATAGATGGCAAGAAATGGAATTGCTATCATAAAAGTTATAATAAATTTGCATGATTTACTCACCTTTACTACGGCCGACCATTCTGTTATGTTCATCAACATGTGCCTTATGTCATTCAAAGTGAATTCTATTTCGTAAAGAATGCTCTCAAATTTGCTCTAAAAAATGAAACGTCAATATTCTGTCAGTGTTTTTTATATGTAACAGAAAATAATGTATCGAAAAAATGAAGAAAAACCAAAAAATTTAAAGGAATTTATATTAAAACCCAAAGAACTCGTAATTTTATGAAACGTGATAACTTATTTAGAAAAAAAAGCCGAAAATTAGAGTTTTTCGTCAATATGAAGTGCAATTTGCCATTTCAAATTTTTCTGAATAATTTTTTTTTTGTATATCATTTCATTAATAATACAGTCGAAAAGTTATTATCAAAAATAAATTAAAATATGTTAAAAAATAATGCTGATAGAATCTATCATTAATTGATTAAATTATTATATTTATTATTATCTATAATTCAAAAATTAGCAACAGATTATTACAATTACACAAATAACTTATCATGATAAAAATTATCAACAAGTTCTTGACATATATTAAAATTATTATTATACATTGATTTACTAAGAAATATATCTAAAATTGATATTATTGAAAATTTTCATGATTTATTATTTTTTAATTTATTTCTATTTACTTTTTCATATTTTTGGATCTATATTCTTTTCGTTTTTTCACATTATGGGCAAAATGAAAATCTGGTGAAACAAGGTTTAACATTACTTTTCGCAAATCCTTGCTCAAAGCCTGTACAAGTTGCGGGGTATTTTCTTCGAGCATTTTTTCGAGGCGTTTTAACTGATCTATCCTCCAGCTGAGAGGTCGCGTTTTTCCGCTCAAGTACGCGTTGCGAGCGCGCTGCACAATCTGCAGAGTTTTGGAAAAAAATTAATTCACTTTTGCTGAACTTGATCATTTTAAGAATTAATTTGGAGAATTTGGAAAGTAATTATAAACTACGAAAAATCTTGGATAGTTGAACGAAATAACTCAACTTAAAATTTGACAATTATAATTTTATACAGCTTGAATTTTGTCGAAAACTTTGAAAATTTACTGAAATGAAAATTTCGAAGATTGTAAAGAGTCCTATAAAACTCAAAAAACTAGTAATTTTCAGAAAATGTTTGTACTTTCTGTAAATTCTGCTTATCATATTTTTTCGAAAAATGTATGTTGATGGTTTTCTTCTTTTAATAATAATCATGTGGAAAATTGTTCAACATATAAAAAATGTAGAAAGTTCTGTCAAGTTTGAATGATATTTGAATAATTTTAAAAATTTCGAGAAAAATTAAAACATCTGAGATTTAAGATGGTGAATTATTCTGAAAAATGTAGAAAATTCGTAGAACTTCTGAAAATGTTGATAAATTATATATGTTGTTATTATTACAACAAGTATATTTTTCATTACACAAAATAAATTATATATTTCATCTTTTAATGTTATTTAATATGATTTAAATTACAAATTATAATAAACTTTTATTCGTGCTCAAACCAAATTTATTGAACTTGGAAAATACACACAATTTCCAAAAAATCATCGATAGATTAATAAATTTTTGTAAAATGTCATAATTTTGAAAAACGTGGAGTTTGTTTGTAATTTTCATGCTTTTGACAAATTGTAAAAATTTGTAGAATTTCATTAAAAGTTACTCGAAAGACAGATTAAAATGTTTGATGTTTTTTTACTGAAAGTCTGGAAAACTTAAAGGATACAAAAAAATTACGAAAAATCGATAAATAACGATAAATTTCAAGATTCTCATTAATTGAATAAAATTCTAAAAATTGTTGCGATTTTAGAATATTTTTTAAATTTTGAATACCATGAATAATTACGTCTATTTCATACGTGGATCATAAAACAGTGATAAATATGAGATATGGATTATAGGAATATTAATGTATAATATATCATTAAAGTGATACGTCACTAGAATTGCTAAGTTTTTATTTGTTTAGTATATGTATATATCTTATAATTAGGTATAAAAATATTCTAAATATACTCACGTCTGCGTAGTCAGTCATGGCTGCTTTTCCGTTCGAAACAACTGAAATTGAGAAATTTTTTTACTTTAATCATCAATAAAACCCTCAAAATGTTTAAATTTTCATTTAAGGTGTACAACATTAATTTTTCAGGGACTTATTAACTTTGAAGTTATTTTATCCAAACTTTAAGATAAGGCTCTGAAATTTAGGGAAAATCTGACAAATTTTTTATAGCTCGTTACTAAATTTTTTTTTATATATTAAGTGAATTTGGAGCAATTTTTAGATTTCATTTTCCTGTAAATTTTTGTTTGTATAAAATTTTTTTATATTTTAGCTATTTTTTTTATTAATAATATAAAACAATGCTGTAGATATTATATTTATTGCTGTCGTTTGCAACTTTCATGTGTGGAATCGGAAATAAACATTTTTTTATCTTCTAGACACTGACATTTTTATGACTCCAAATTTCTCTAAATGGTGAATTTTTTATTGTTTTGGTCTCGGAATTTAATTGCTGAAATTTCGGGATTTTTCAAAATGATATTCGCTCGATCTCGAGATCCAAATTATTAAAAAAAAAATCAACTAGCAAATTAAAATAATAAACGATTTAAAAGTCATGGTATGCAAAATAAACAATAAGTTACTGAATATTCACTGAAAATATACTGAAAAATCTTAATAAAATACCTTTTTAGAGATTTTAGACAGAGAAATGTGGTAGATGAACAATTTTTTTATAACTTTTAAAATGTTCATGTGTTCAACAGGTTCAACATGACGAAAAGAATTTTGCTCTCGTAAAAATTGTAAAGAATTACGAGGATTTTTGGATTTTTAAAAAACTGATTATATTTTAGGAAAATTTTATATTGATAAAAATATTTTTCAAATTTGCAGGTAAATCATACAATTTTTTCAACCTGTATTTATTCTGAGATTATGAATAAGAAAAAAAGTTCGACAAAAAATTGTTACAATTTTCTTTTATAGAAAGTGTAAATTTGATTAAGAATTTTGAAAATTTTATAGGACGACTATAAATTTTAAAACAATATTGAAAGCCGTCGAATCAATTTTTTACACTGAGAAAATTCTCTCAATGCTCAACAAATGTTTCAAGTTTAAACAATTTATTTTCTGCATTTTTTAATATCCGAACTAATTTTGGTTCTAAAACTAAAATCTGATTATCTTCATCTTATACTTACCAAACACGAAATATTCAAAACTCAAATATTTTACTTACATGGGAAATCAACCATTTTCCACAGAACTTGTAATTTTTACGACTGAAATTTCGTACTTGCAAATGTGTAATCTAAGTTAAAATAATAATAATAAATCGAAAAAACTTTTTTTTAATTTAATTCATTTATTCCTGACGAAAAAAACTAATATTTCAAGTTTTTAGTCATTGAATAGAACTACGAAATTCAACTGTCGAACGTCGATACCGAGACTAATTATAAGCTAAAAATAACTGAACAATACAGAGGTTAATTGTAAAATAATGTATCATTCGTAAAATCGCTTCTGAAAGATTTATTAATGATGAACTAAACTTAATGCCTTTCATGTCATTTCCGCCAGATTGTGTAAAACGATATTTCCAACAAAATCTACGAATTTATTTGAAATACGAACGTCTCAATCTACAATATAAACTTATTAACAGGTTTTTATTCAATTTTATTCCATGAAATTTTATTCAATTCGATTTTATTCAATTCAATTTTATTCGATTCGATTTTATTCAATGCAATTTTATACAATTCAATTTTATTCAATGCGATTTTATTCAATTAAATTTTATTCAATGCAATTTTATACAATTCAATTTTATTCAATGCAATTTTATTCAATTAAAGTTTATTCAATGCAATTTTATTCAATTTTTATTCAATTCAGTTCAATTGCATTCAATTCGTTCTTTTGAAGTTTTTCATGAATTTCATAATATTTCAATTGATTCAATTGAATAATTTTTGGCAACTTTCTGTTACTTTGAAAATCCAATGATAAAATTAATTTTGTACTTATTTTCATCATTTTTTTCTGAAGTATTTTTCAAAAAATATTACAACTACAGTTCATGAAAAGAGAATTTCATAACTTCCTTTGAACAATCTTTTACGATAAAGATTAACTATTTTCGCATGGTAAAAAATTTTTACATCATTTAGGAGTTAAATCGACACAGAATGGAAATTTTCAAACAGTTGAAAAGATTTGTAAAAAATTCCAAGTGGAATTGTTTTTTGACGAACATGAAAATATAGAGATTTTTTTCAAGACAGAATTTCAATTTGGTACAGAAACTATTATCATAACTGTTTGCACAAACATGCGTGCCAAGGTCACACAGCAGCCAATTACAGCTAGTATTTGACTCATCATTCGCACGTATTTTTGCTACAGCAAAAACCATTATTAACAGATTTTTTTTCTTAGAATTGAAGTGAAAAATCTCTGGATTTTTTTTTTCTGAAAATGATCTGTTTAGTAAGTGATTAAAGTACAGAAATAGTAGTTAGAGATGAGGAATCTAGAATTTTCTTTTCTTACAAAATATGGACAATTTTTTCAATTTTTAATGAAAATCTGAAAATTTATCAACTACAAAAAAAACTTTACAAATGGAATAACATGGAAAACTGTCAAAATTATTAATGATACTATCAGATTCGAAAATTTTTTGTAGAACTACAGAAAATATTTATTAATTGTATGTATCATTTTTTCGAAACAAACATGATTACTTTATCTATTTATCAATGAAAATCAAAAAAATTTCGAAAAAACTTGACAGCCAAAACAAATTTTAATAATATTTGGAAAAATTGTAATGATTGTCATGAGTTTTGAATTTCTCGAATTTGAAAAAACCAAAAACCGTTAAATATTTTCAAGATTTCTAACACTTTTCTAGAATTACAAAAATATGTAGAATTTCAGAAAAATTTCAATGAGTTGCGCAGATTTTCGTAAATTCTAAGAATTTCGTAAATTTATAGAAACTGTGTAACATCCTTCAAGGTTTTCAAAATCTAAAAAATATCATGCGAAGATTATAAATAATGTTAAAAATTTCAATAAAAAAATAGAATTTCAGGAAACATTGATGTGTTTCAATAAAATTTGAAAATTAATAAATGCATTTTCACTTAAGTATTTTAACGTATTTTTACCCAATATCAGATTATGAATAATGAAAATTAAAAAAAAAAGTTGAATTAGTTTTGTAACTTGAAAAATGAAAATATCAATATAAAATTCCTTAATCAGATCATCACTTTTAAAACTGTATTTATGAAAAATTTTGTAAAACGTTATTAAATTTCACAAAACTAAAAAGTTAATATATGCATTTTCATTTCGAAATTTTCACGTGTTTTACCTATTCGAAATTCTCTTGTTGGAAAATACTGAAACAAATCAAAAGCACTTTAAAAATGCAAAAATCAATATAAAGTCCCTATACAGGGTGGTCCAATTTAAACGGATAATATTTTTCAACCAAATTTTTTTCATATTTTTCTGAATCGAAAAGTCCTCTGCCACTTTTCACAAAACTCAAAAACAAAGAAGTTATTTAAGTTTGAAATTTAAACAATAGACGCGCTCTTACGATGAGTGGGAATAAAAACCACGGAACAAACTCTACCCAAATTTTTTTCGTATTTTTCTGAGTAAAAAAGTCTTTTGCCACTTTTTAAAAAACTCAAAATCAAAAAAGATATTCGAGTAAGTAGTTTTGACCAATCAGATTTCTCAGATTTCAAACTCGAATATCTTTTTAGATTTTGAGTTTTTTTCAAAGTGGCAAAGGACTTTTTTACTCAGAAAAATATGGAGAAAATTCGGGTAAAGTTTGGTTTGCGGTTTTTATCCCCACTCCTCGAAAAAGTGCATTTATTGTTTAAATTTCAAACTTGAATAACTTCTTTGATTTTAAGTTTT
>JAPYZL010112199.1:0-24182 GCA_030522825.1 Platygaster orseoliae
GAACTTTCACGTCAACAGTCAGGTAATTCATCATTTCTCTAACTCTCAGCAGGGGTCCGAAATTACATATTCCTTGCGGGAGTTGAATAAAATATATTAGTGTCCTGGTAGAAATGAAAAAAATTGTTTCCAATGCATCTCGTAATTAAAGTAATAAATAATTATAAATATTTAACAAATAATAATCCAGGCAAAAATTAAGGGGGGGGGGAGGAAACTTTCAAGAAAACTTACGAAATTTGTTTTAGCTGCGAGAAACTAAAATTTAGCTGTAGATGTCGAAATTTAAAAGATGCGTGGATTTTCTGCTAATTTCGTTGGTATATTTAGCAACATAGTAAATTGGTTTCATGATAATATTGCAACATAATAACAAGTTTGAAAGTATAAGAAGTAAATCTCCTAATTGAGAATGATAATCGTTAATTGAAATTTTGATAACACATTATTAGGAACTCTTTCGCACTCCATGTTATTATTTAACTTAAGTTAACGAGTTCTGCATGATTTGACATTTTTATTTTGAGGTCCATAAAAAAAACAGTAAACATGTTCAAACTTTTCGATATTTTTCAAATTTTGATGGAATGTTCGGAATAACTAAAAGTTTTGAAATAAAATTGCTGAAATTGTCGAAACATCTTTATTTTCATAATTTCTCAATTTTAATATAATTATTAATAATTTTTGTCGATTATTTTTTGTTGCAAATTTTCAGAACGTTCAAAATTTCCATAAATCTTTAAATTTTCCAACTCGGAGCAATTTCGAAATATTTATAATTGATGCATTTTGCAGAAGTCCTATCGTTTGCAAAATGTTCTAAATATGACGATATTTCGGAATTTTAGTAATCATCGAAGTTTATGAATAATATTTATAAAAATGAGTAAATTTTTACAATATTGACATTCTTGCAATGTTTGAAATTTTCGACATTTTTCAAATTTTGACAGAATGCTCGGAATAACTGAAATTTTTGAAATAAAATTGTTGAAATCGTCGAAACATCTTTATTTTCATAATTATTCAATTTTAATATAATTATCAATAATTTTTGTCAACTATTTTTTGTTGCAAATTTTTAGAACGTTTAAAACTTCCAGTAATCTAAAAATTTTCCAACTCGGAGAATATTCGAAATATTGATAATTTATGAATTTTTCGAAAGTCCTATCGTTTGCGAAATGTTCTGAGTATGATGATATTTCGGTATTTCAGCAATCATTAAAGTTTATGGATGATATTTATAAAAATGAGTAAATTTTTACAATATTGAAATTCTTGCAATCTCCAAAATTTTTCAAATTTTGACAGAATGTTCGTATTAACTGAAATTTTTGAAATACATTGCTGGAATTGTCGAAACATATTTATTTTCATAATTTCTAGATTTTAATATAATTGCTATTAATTTTTGCCGACTATTTTTTGTTGCGAATTTTCAGAACGCTTAAAAATTCCATTAATTTGAAAAATTTTCCAACTCGGAACATTTTTGAACTATTGATAATTTATGAATTTATCGAAAGTCCTATCGTTTGCAAAATGTTCTGAATATGACGATATTTCGGAATTTTAGTAATCATTGAAGTTTATGGATGATATTCATAAAAATGAGTAAATTTTTACAGTATGTAAATTCTTGTAATGTCTCAAATTTTCGACATTTTTCAAATGTTTATAGAATAATCGGAATAATTGGAATTTTTTAAGTAAAATTGTTGAAATTATTGAAACATCTTTATTTCCGTAATTTCTCAATTTTAATATAATTAAATTAATAATTTTTGTCGACAATTTTTTGTTGCGAATTTTCAGAACGTTTAAAATTTCGATTAATCTTAAAAATTTTCCAACTAGGAGCACTTTCGAAAAATTGATAATTGATGAATATTTTGCGGAAGTCCTATCGTTTGCAAAATGTTATAAATATGATGAAATTTCTGAATTTTAATAATCATTGAGATTTAGAGTGATATTTTTAAAAAGAAGTAAATTTTTACAATATTGCAATTCTTGTAATTTTTGAAATAAAATTGCTGAAATTGTCGAAACATTTTTATTTTAATAATTACTTAATTTTAATATAGTTACCCATAAATTTTGTCGACTATTTTTTGTTGCAGATTTTCAGAACCTTTAAAATTTTCATACATCTTAAAATTTTTCAACTCGGAGCATTTTCCAATTATTGGTAATTTATAAATAATATCGCGGAAGTTCTTTCGTTTGCAAAATGTTCTAAATATGACGAAACTTCTGTATTTTAGTAATCATTGAAGTTTATACATGATAATAATAAAAGTCAATAAATTTTTACAATATTGAAATTCTTATGATCACCGAAATTTTCTAATATCTGACAACTTTCCGAATTTCCCTTATCAACTACATCTCTACAATTTTGGAAAATGCTTGAAAATTTGAATTTTATAAAATTCGGTGAATTTTTTAGATGTCAGTCTTTTTGGAAATTTCAAAATTATTATAATAATTCACGGGATTCCTAGGGTGAGGAGAATTTATGAAATTATGTCGGAATAACAGAATATGCTGAAATATTCCAAGTAACGTAATTTTTGCAATTACCAAGTTTTACAAAAACTTTCCAAATTTTGACATAATTACGATTTTTTTAATATTTTTTGCATTTTGTGATTCTCATAAATTCTTATAGAAGACTCAAAATTCACATAATTCCCCAATTCACTGAAATTTACATTTTTTCTCAGGAGAAGATGAGTGTGAGGCCAAATTCCTAAATCCGACTCTGTATTTATCACCTTATCACTTAAATTTTGGTTTGAAATAGAGAACCAATTTTTTTTCGTTGTCGTTTATTTCTTAAACGTTTAAAACTTTATACACATATAGAATGACAATTATCTCTCGCGGAGTAGTTGTTCAAGTCATAATTACACACCAACTGAGAAACTGTAGAACTCGTAAAATTAAGTTGATCACGGTTAATAATTGTTCTAGTCTCGTAGAGTTTGAATCGAATCTAAGTGCTTTATTTTCTCAAGGTTGAAAGTTTACTGAACCAGTTGGCGGAAATAAGTACGCGTTATTGCGAAGTGAGGCCATGCGTAGACGTTGCGGAAACTCGGGTTCGCGAGCTGGAATCGGAGCTTGATGTCGTGCGGAAAGAACTAGGGGATCAAAAAATTCTCTGGGCCGAGCAGGAAGAGCGAAACAAGCAAATGTACCTGAAGATGTATAACAAGGGACAGGAAGCTGCTCGGATTGAGCAAGCGGAACAGGTATGTACTACACTTAAATAGTAGTAAATACAATAACTTCTAAGTGACTTTTTATGAAAGAAGTTTTATATTTATTTGAAATTTGACGATGATGTTGATTACATTTGATGATCATGACGTGAATTGTTGTTCAAGATGGGTAAGGATGTGTTTGCATTTATTGGGGTTATTTAACATTAATGATTTACATTTTTAGATAAGTTTAAAAGGGATCTACCTTATATTTCTTAAAGAGTCATGATCTTGATTATACTTTGACAAGAAATAGTTAATTTGATATAATATAAGAAGGAATTATAGTTGTTTAAATTAAGTAATAGGAAAATTGTATCTGAGTATGATTTGTTTTATTGATTATAATTATGATGTATTGTAGTTTTTCCTGAAGAGGGCATAATAAATGCCGAAAGCTTGAAAATGAAGAATTGCAATCATCGTTAATTTTACTGGCTCTAAATGATCGGATACGTTGTGTGATTACTTAAATAGTAGATTATATGACTAGTGATCTCATAGTTTTTAAAAATTTGAAAATTTGTCAGAGTTCATCGAAAATTTCATTAGATCGATTTTGAAAGGTGTAGTCAAATGCTTGTGGCAGGGGTGTAGGCAGAAAAAATATTCGCTAGGGGTTTTTCTTTAAATAACATTTACTATATAATAATAACAAAATAATAAAAAATAATAAAACAATAACGTAGTACATTTCGCATTTAAGGAAAACAAATTTATCGTGAGATAATCAGTTTTTTTTATCGCAGCGGGCGAAAAAGAAGCATTTTTTGCCCGTTGTGGTTGAAAATAATTTTTCTTCGGGATCTTATGATTTTTCATTTTTGACGATTTGTTTATGTAAATACGATTTTTCAATTTTTCGAATTACGAAATCAAAAGGTTATGTAAATAATGAAATTCGATTTTTGTCATTTTTCATTCCCTAAAATTTCGATTTTTTTTTTACTTTTAGTATTTTTCATATTTTTTCAGTATTTATAATACTTTGAGGATTTTTTGATATAATTATTGATTACTATTTGGCTTTCTAGAATCCGATACTCTCTAGAGATCAAAGATCTAAAAAATTTCAATATTTTTCTAGATTTTTGAGAAAATAGTATTTCATAGATTTCTATAATTTTGTTATTTTATAATATTTATAAAATTTTGTAGTACTTAGTGGATTTTTATAGGTTTATAGTATTACTATGGATCGCTCTATAGATTTCTAATATTTGATGCTGTATTATTGAAAATTTTAACGATTTTGGGTATTTAAATTTATTTTTCAGTAAGCAGTATTTTTTACACAGATTTTCAGTGATTTTGAATTTTTTTCGTAATTTTTTAAGATTCATACATTTCGAAGAATTCTCTTGTATTTTTATGGGGTTTTCATATAGATATCTATAATTATATGCTCTAGGACTGAAAATTTTATAAATTTGTGAGAGAATTATTGTATATCTACATAGTTTTCAAATGTTGATAGATTTCCACCATTTATTGCATTTTTTTTAGTATTTATGAAATTTTAGGTATTTAATAGTATTTTTGTAGATTGCTATATAGATTTATAACATTTAATGCTATTGAATTCAAATTTCGATGGATTTTTAATATTTTATATATTAATTGTATTTCCGTGTTTTTTATAATTTATAAGATTTTGTGGCGTTTTTTAGTATTTTTTACGTTTACTATTATTGTCTATTTTAGGTTTTCTATTATTTTCTATTATTTTTGGTATTTCTTCAGCGTTTGCATGATTTGAAAGGTTATCTTGTATTTTTCTCGATTGCTATGTAAAATTCTAGAATTCGATGTTTCAGGATTTAAAGTTTTTTGGATTCTAAATTTTCTTTATTATTCACTTGGCTAAAATAATTTTTCAAATTTTTATCTTCAACGTTATCCTAGCCGAATATTCATACTTAGAATTCTTTTTAAGAAAAGATACTTCTGAATTTTATGTAGCTTCGATAATTTACATGAAACTATTTGTTATGTCTTATATATTTTAGTAAGTACATTTCAGATAATTTTCATATATTTTTACTTTTTCCACTGATTATTTCATTTTTATTATTATAGGTTGTTATGCATTATTTTTTTATACCTTGTATTTTTATTATCTGTTTGTACTATCTTTTGTTTATTTTTACATGAAATATTAATTAACTTTACTCGAATCATTCGTTGTTATGAATTTCAAGCAATTGAAACAAAATATTTTCTTTAGTTGGCTGAACAGGCGTCATCGGCACCCCCAAAAGTCACAATAGCCCAACTTCTCCAGCAGCTCACCATGACTCAAGCAGAACTAGAAAACATCAAGGTAATAAGCAATAACGTAAATAGAATGGGAAAAAAAACATTCACTGAGTTTTATTAATAATTTTTGGGTAATGTAACTAATCACCGATACGCTTGCTTTTGCTCGCTCCGCTCATTTCATCCGCTATCGAACACACGATAAAAAAATTAACTTTTATGTCTACTAATCACTGTTATTTTGGCCGCCGCTCGCATTTCAGGAGTCGAACAAATCGCCCAAACCCCAACGTTCAGAAGAATGTAGTCCAAATTTATTAACCGCTCAGGAAGCTGTTTCTCTTTGGGCTATTGGTACGCGTAAGGTCTGTATTCCTTGCTCACATGCAACGAGATCTCGCATATACGATTTTTTTGTCGAAATTTCACCCCATTCGCCTCGATATTTTGTTTCAACTTACCAATACAATGCTCAAAATGTGAATTTTCACTGAGTTAGAATCTAGCACTTTTATCGTTATGGAGAATAGAGATGAAATAATTTAATTTTTAACGTATTTCTAAAATTAGTAAAAGTCTATGTATTTCTTAGATTTTATTATGCTATAATTAATATTCATTGATTTGTTTAAATATACATCTAATTTTTCATATCGAAACCATCAACAAAGCGAGTTGTTTACCTCAAAAAATTTCAGGTTGTGTTGGGCAATGTGCAAAACGCCTGCGAAGGTTACGTGACGAGGGAAAAAAAAGCGAAAAAATAGCTTCAGCTACATTCGCACGGGCGTTTTACACGTTACCCAACACAATTAGAAATTTTTGCGTTGTTGTGCATGAAGTGAAAAACTCGCTGGTGATGGTTGAGGTATAAAAAATATATTTGATATTTTATCCCTTTCCCCACTCTCCATGAAAAATTCCGTTGCAAAGTCCCTACTCGTAGAGCTTCTCGTAACCGAGGATTTCACTTGGTTTTTATGCAATATTTTTTTTTTCATTAGTGAGAGTATTGCGATGTTCTTCGTTATTCCTTGATTCGAAGTTTTCATCATTGTTTCACGTGCTACGGTCAAATAACGGCGCTTAATCGTACATTTATGTATCAAACTAATTACATCTCGGGTCATTTCTCATCTTTCCTTGTCCTGCTAATATATCGCCTGCAACTTTTTCCCTCAGAGAACAGCTACCTATAAACAAAATTTGTTTATAGCATATTCAGGGGCGGATTTATTGGAGGGGAAAATGGGAATTTACTGTCCCAAAAGTGTTAAGGAATGTTTAAAATATTTAGAAATATTCCAAGTTTTGATAGTGTTGTTTATTTCCAACATTTCTTTGACGTTCGTAATAGATTTAGAAGTTTTGATAATTCAATGGTTTTGATATACAAGGTGTACCAAAATCCCCGTACCAAAAAGAAATCCAATATTCCTATTTGAATTTCAAGTCGAAAAGTCTTTTGCCACTTTGTACAAAACTCAAAATCAAAAAAGCTATTCAAGTTTGAAATTCAAACAATAAACGCGCTCTTACGAGGAGTGGGGATAAAAATCACGTATCAAAATTTACTTAAATTTTCTTCATATTTTTCTGAGTCGAAAAATCCTTTGTGACTTTTCGCAAAACTCAAAATCAAAAAAGATATTTGAGTTAGAAGTTTTAACCAATCAGATTTCTCAGATTTCAAACTTGAATATCTTTTTTGGTTTTGAGTTATGTGAAAAGTGGCAAAGGACTTTTCAACTCGGAAAAATATGAAGAAAATTTGGGTAAAGTTTGGTCCGTGGCTTTTATCCCAACTTGTCGAAAAAGTGCATTTATTGTTTAAATTTCAAACTTCAATAACTCCGTCATTTTTGCGAATTTCAAAAAAATGGCAAAGGACTTTTCGACTTGAAATTCAAAAAGGAATATTAGATTTCTTTTTGGTACGGGGATTTTTGTACCCCCTGTATTTTGACAGTTCATAATATTCCTATTATATTTATTTCTATAAACAATTTGTAACAGTTTCGGTATTAAGTTTATACTTTTTTGATAGTGTTTAAAACAGTTTTCATGTTAATTATAATTTTAACAGTTTATAGTAATTTTTACTGTTTTGTCAGTTCTCAACACTGAATAATACAGAATTATACTTTTAGGCAGTTTCGACTTTTCAACATTTCTGACAGTTGAACAATTTTAAAACTCCAAAACTTTTGGATAAAATGTTTTTCAAAATTTTTCATGATTTCGACAGTTGAATTGTTTGTAACTATGTCTAAAATGAAATTCAGACACTTTTTAGAATATTTGAAAATTTTTTAAATTCGTGAAAATTTTTGTAAAGCTGTTGAAGTATTTCAAAAAATTTATTATGTCTATTATTTTGATATTTCTGTTGATTTTTAAAGCATCTTTGAATATCTCATTTTCTCAAATTGTAGTTAACTTTCAATTGTTCAGTAGAATTTAAGGTATTTTATTTGTAAATTGCTCAATTGATGTATATTTTTTTTTTAAGTTTGTTGTAATCTTGAACAGTGTTTATACTTGCTTAGTATATTTCATTAATTTTTACATAATTGTCACAATTTTTCAACAAATCAACGTCAAGTAATTCATATTTTATACATAAAAAATATGTATTTATATTGTTCAGTTGATTTATTTTTTATGATAACTATTATGATATTATTTTCATAGAAATATATGTACATTATAATATTTATTTTTATATGCGTATATATTTATATTTATAAATATCTTAATCAACTTTGAGTAAAAATGTTAAAAATTTTATAATATGATAACATTGATAACGCAAAAATGTTAGGCAGTTTAAACAATTTTAAGTAATTCAGAAAAAATTGAGTATTACTGAACGTTTTTTTTATAGTTCCCTTCCTAAAATTCAACTTTGAATCTGCCCTTTTTTGATTGATACAAATATTGAACGATTATCAAAAAAACTGTTGTATAAAGGCAAAAAAATCCGGAAATTTTGAATACTAGTAATAATTCTGTAAAACTGTAAAAACTACCAGATTTTTCGGCAATAATATAATATATTATATTGTTCCAAAAATATTGTGGTTTCTCAAAAGTTTTTCAGAAAAAGCAAATAATTTTTCCTAAAGTAAACAAAAAAATGTTAAATTTCTACACAAATTTTAGAACACTTTTTTCTCATAAGAAAAATATTTTAAAAAGCTTTTTGAATAATAATGACAGCTTCAGAAAATGAGCTTAAATAAGAATTTCATTTGTATGAATTGGTACAACTTTTTGCTATCTTACTACGAAAAATATCCTGAAAAAAAAAACACGCTGTAATGTGGAATCTACAGGGTGTCCCAAAGTCATCAATTAATAATTTGTGAAATCCCAAGACAATTTTTTACCAAACGCAAAATCAAAAAAGATATTCGAGTTGAAAGTTACAACGGTTACAACTTATCAGATTTCTCAGATTTCAAACTCGAATATCTTTTTTGATTTTGAGTTTTGTGAAAAATGACAAAGGAAACATTGTCGTAGAATTTCGCAAACTATAAATCTCTAAAATATTATCTGATGATTTTGGAACACCCTGTATAATATACGCTTTTTTATATTCCAAATTATTATTTTCTTTTAAATACTTCGAAAACCATTGTTTGCAATGGTAACATTTACTCCTGCATAGGTCGCTGTTTTCGAAGAGTCGTTTAATTTTCACACTTTCAACCAAAAAAGAAGCAATCATAAAAAATCACGCATCGTACTTCGCCACATTTCTGAAACAGCCTTTTCATTGTTTCTTTTTCCTACTTCATTTTTCTTCAACGTTACGCTTCAAAGTTCGTGTTTTTCCTTCCGTGACGCAACACATTATAAAAACTACGAGCTTCCATTCGAAAACTGCCTCGCGAGACAGAAATCACGCTTGGAACGTTTCGCATGGAAAAATGTTTAATTAAAAAACGTCCATTCCTTCAGGCCATGTATCGTCGCATCGTGGAATCCAGGTACAGCCAGGAAATTCTCGACCCAGAGGTGACGTTACAATTTTTGAAATCAGCTATTTACTATTTCTTGACCGACCGGGAAAATCAACACGGACATTTAAGCGCCATCGAAAGTATTTTGGGATTCACCGACTCGGAAAAACTTAACATAGATCGCATTCACGGTTCATCCAGGAAATGATACTTTCTAGAAAGATATTTATTTTCTAGCCAGCAAAGTAACGAAACTATTGTAAAAGATGAGGTTGTGAAATTTCCAGGATTTTCATTCCTTTGTTCCTTTACTTTTTTTTCAACGCACGTAAGGGAATGATATTTGTCATAAATTTTCGATGATTCTATGACTTCGTGCAATAGACTTACGCTTTTGTATAAATTTTGATTATGCAGTCATGTGATTTAGAGTTTGATCAGAAAATTTATTCAAGCGACATGGAAAAATCGCGCATGTGACATGTAAACTCGAAATATATCATAATATATATGAAGGAGACTGATGAAAATATGTAGGATTTTTCGACGCATCATTTCAATGTCGAAGCTCAATGTTACTTTTTCCAAAGATGTTTGCGTAAATTTATTTTAGTGATGGAATGAAGTACTACTCGTGAAAGGTGTCTGTGAATTCGAATTGTATCATAAACTATTTGAAACGTCTTTTACACTCGATTTCCTATGGTTTGCTGAGTGTCTAAAAATAAGTAAATTGATTCTTCGTTGCAGAGCAATGTTGTAAATCTTGTAAATTGTTGAAATACAAACCGTACAAGTGGAAAAAATTACTTTTTTTCATATTAACCAGATTCAAAGTTAAATTTGATCATTTTTCATTTTGTGTCAGTAAAAAACTCATGAAACCTTGAAAAAAAAATATTAAGATATTAAAAATATGTGAAACTTACTCTGAATCTCATTTTCTTCCAGTCAATTTTGAATGTAGTTGCCCATTTTTCGTCCTAGGCACGTAAAATCTGACGCCCCATTTTATGTTCGCTTGATCATCAGTTTTGACGAACGTATAAACTGGACCTTTTGGAATCGACTCATGAAATTTTGGGGTCCATTTTCGAGCTGTGGGAGTACATGGAGATTTTCGCAATTTTCCACGTATAAAATTAAAAAATACAAACTCCGCAGGACAATTTAAAAAATCACAACAAACAGTAATTCAGATTGAAAAAATCAAATCATCAATTAAAAACTTACCACTTGCAAAGATAAACCAAAAAATAATCCCAAAAACCAGCGTAAAGAACCACCTCTGCAAACAAAAAACACCAAAAATCGAAATTCCTTTTCAAAAATTTCCCCAAACAATTTATCTCACCTCTTTTAAAACCTTCATTCTCGGTCAATTTAACAACAAATATTAGCATTTTCTTCGAACGTGCAGTATCTTTTGTACCAAACTTGGCAGCAAAAAAAAAGTCACAGTCGAACGAACAAACAAACTTTCCATGTCAAATTGAAAGGAAGAGAAAACTCGATTTGTGGACAATAATTTTTTTTATTAAAAAAATTGTGCACGCATACTTTCCCAGGTCGATACAATCGAATAACAGTTCGTCGTGAAAATAAATATCGTACTCTTTCTCTAAATTTCTTTTCTTTAACTCCGGCCGCACTTCTTAAATAATTATCCATAGAAAACCCACGCGCGATATTGCAGTCTATTGTTTCGACGTAAAAACGTAAAAATACGCGAGCCCCAGGAATCACAAGTTATCCCATATAATAGTTATTCATTGTCGCTAACGTCCTCATCAGTCGTGAACTCGGAATGTTCGTCGGCGGCGTCGATTTCCTCTGCGGATTCCTCATCCGACATTTCCCATTGTGGATGTTCCGTTGGCACTTCTGGAGCCTCTTTAACATCCATCTGCAAAGATTTTTATATATATTTTACAGACAGTTTCGAAATCAAAATTGCAGAACACATTTTATAAGATTTCATAATTTAAGCATCTAATACGATCACTTGTAATAATAAATAATTCCACAGAGGTGGAATTATTTGGAACCTGAAGTTTCAAACGTTTAAGAAATAAAAAAAAAAAACAATAAAAAGTCGGATTTTCAACTCCACTCAAAGTGAAGAATAGTTAGTAATGTTTGATATTAATTGTTCAATTTCAATAATTCTTCATTACCTTCACTATAAAAGGTAATAGGAACAATTTTTTTTTCATTTCGTTTATTTTTCAACGTTTGGAACTTCAGAACACAACAAAATTCCATCATTTTTAAATTCGAGCTTTTGGGTTTTTAATAAGCCCTCTTTAGGAAATATGCTTAGAACCAAATAATAAAAAGTAAATAATAAAAATGAATTGATTAACAATATTTTGGAATCATTGAAATGAAATTAATGAAACTTGTCGAAAAAGCGCATTTATTATTTAAATTTCAAACTTGAATAACTTTTGTGAATTTCAGTTTTGCAAAAAGTGGCAAAGGACTTTTTGACTTGAAATTGAAAAAGAAATATTAGATTTCTTTTTGGTAGGCGCTGTATGTGTGATTAACGAAATCGTTAATTTATTTTGATTTTATGATTCCTATTACTTTTTAATACTGAGAAGACCTGCAATTATTTGTCATATTATTATCATTTGGTTTTTAATGTATTTCTTGAGGGCTAAATAAAAAGCCCAAAACTCTAATTCGCTTATATTGGAATTTTTTGTTCTCACTTTCATGAAGTTATTGTTACTCCAAGTGTTTGTGTTGAATATTAAAATCACATATAAAAGTATCAGAGCGTTCCACATTAATTTCTACAAATAATTCCATTTCTGAGGGTGTTTATCAATTCTATGTTTCTGAAGTTCCAAACTTTCAAAAATAAATGAAAACGAAAATAAGATATAATATAAAAATAAACAAATTAGAAAAATATAGAATAAAATATTGATATTTGACAAATATTATGGGAAAAACCTTTTTTTATGAAGTGATCTTTTATAGAAAAACCTCATAAGAAAAGTTTTTCTTATAAAATTTTATTTTCTGTATAAATTTTCATAAAAACATTTTTTTATAAAACTTTCCTAATACAAAATTTTTTTTCTGTAAAAATTATCATAAAAAAAGTTTGTTTCTAAGAAATATCTGTATTTATTAATTTATTCATAAAAAAGTCATTTTAAATTTTTCCTTATTTGTATTTTATAATTTCAGTTGATGTCTATATTGTAAAGATTTCCTTTTTTTTTCGTTTTAAATGTAGCCATCCCTTAAGTATGGTTTCCACCCATGTTGAAAGGATTTCCACATTAATTCGCATTTGAGAAAAAATTTGGCGTAGCCACCTAGCGAGCACGAGCGTACTAACCGTTCGAAATTCGATCAACATATGTAATATAACTCTTGTCATTTATGTTTTTATACTTTTAAATTGTAAGTGTCAATATCTTGTATTGTAAAAATTGTTAGTTTCCTGACGAGGGCTCAATAAAATAAGAGTCGAAAGCTTGGTTTAAATGAAATCTCTCTGATTGTTGAAGGAGTTTGATTGCTTTTTAACATTAATATGTGGCTTCTTGAAATCGAGTTGATTGGACATTTTACATTCAAATTCCCAACATAAGAACACCAAAACTCACTTTTAGGTCCTGCGTTTGATGGAACCCAAGGTACGAGTCACTGCGCAAGCACACAGTGAAAGTATAAAGCCCAGGCCAACGGGGCGCCGGAAAGCAGAGTTCAATCTCTTCGTAATTCACCAGACTGGTAATATGAGCTGGCGACGTTAATAAGGTGCGACTCTTTCGGTCGCAGATGTAGACCCACCAATATTCTTGCTTCGCGTCAGGGAAGAGAGGACAATGGACATCGTGCGAAAAGTTGCTACGACCTTCCAAAACTCGGTCTCTCCTCATCAGTCTCTTTTGACACCTGAAGAAAAGTTTCGATTAAGTTTTCAAGGGCTGTCACGTTAAAAATTTTTCTTCCAAAAAAATTAATATTTACTGTTGTGCCCCTTTTTTGGAGAATGACCAATATACCAACTAATTCCTTCTCACCTTTCCCAATCGTCATCGTCATCATCATCCAGAACCTCCTCTTTTTTCTCTGGCGAACTTTCTTCTTCATCGCTTTGCTCGCTTTCATGCTCATTTTCACTCTCACTGGGTTTATCCTCCTTCGCGTTTTCACCAGGCTTGTCTTTCTCCGCTTCATCGCTTTCCTTTTTGGTTTGAGCACCATTGGCAACGTTGTTCGAGTTTGGCAAGGGTTTCACCGGGGCCGATTTCTTGTTCGCGTTCTTTTTGATGTGCGTTTTCTTCTGGTTTTTCTTATTCTTGAACCAGGCGGGTTTTTTCACGACCGTTTGGGTTGGTTCTTCTGCTGGCGGTTTAAGTTCGTCTTCGTCGGCGACCGTCTGTTCCTGAATGGTATCGTCACCGAACAAGTGACTCATGTCTTTTCGGGTCAAGGAAACCGTCACCGTCACGATCGCACCGGCTGTATATTCCGTTGGATTTTCATCGTCCATTACTGAAACAAGAAATGACATTAGTAAGAATTTATTTGAAGTGACATTTAAGGATAACGAACAGTAAAAAGTCAATACAGGAAAAAGTTAGTTAGGATGAGGGGTAAATTTAACGAAATTTTTGAACATATTTTTCCAAGTCGAAAAGTCCTTTGCCGCTTTTCACAAAACTCAATTTCAAACTTGAATATCTGTTTTGATTTTGAGTTTTATGAAAAGTGGCGAAGTTTTTTAAGTCTTTCAAAAATCGTTCTCAGAAGTAAAAATTGAATTCAATAACCCCCCCTCCCCCCTCCCCCCTCCCCCCTCCAAATTTTTTTCTGCGTACGCGCCTGGTGTAGTGTGGTGTGGTTGAAAATATTTTTTCTTTGGAATTCTATGATTTTTCATTTTTGACGATCTGTTTATGTAGGTACGATTTTTCAATTTTTCGAATCATTAAGATTTTGATTTTTTTTGATTTTTGGTATTTTTTACATTTTTTTAGTATTTATGATACTTGAAAGGTTTTTTTGATACTATCATTGATTACTATATAACTTTCTAGAATCCAATAGTCTCTAGAGATCAAAGATCTAAAAAATTTTAACATTTTTCTAGATTTTTGAGAAAATAGTATTTTTTATACAAACTTTCAGTACTTTTCAATTTTTTCCGTAGTTTTTTAATATTGATACATTTCGAAGAGTTCTCTAGTATTTTTATGGGTTTCCATGTAAATATCTATAATTATATGCTCCAAGATTGAAATTTTTATAAATTTGTGAGAGAATTATTGTATATCTACGTAGTTTTCAAGTGTTGATAGATTTCCACTATTTCTTGCATTTTTTTTTAGTATTTATGAAATTTTAAGTATTTAATAGTATTTTTCTAGATTGCTATATAGATTTATAACATTTAATGATATCGAATTCAAAATCGATCGATTTTTGATATTTTGTAGATTTATTGTATTTTTTTTTGTTATTTATAAGATTGTGGTGTTTTCTAGAATTTTTTAGATTTTTCGAATTTGAAGTTTTTCAAATAGTAAGTATTTTTGGAGATTTTTCAGAAAACAGTACTTTTATAGATTTCTATTATTTTTAGTATTATAAGTATTTATTTAAAGATCAGTGACATTTTAGAATAATGAACAGTAAAAAATTAATGTGGGAAAAAAATTAGTAAGGATGAGTGGTAAATTCAAAGAAACTTTCAACATATTTTTCTAAGTCGAAAAGTCCATTGCCGCTTTTCGCAAAACTCAATTTCAAACTTGAAAATCTGTTTTGATTTTGAGTTTTATGTAAAGTGAGAAAGGACTTATCGACTCGAAATTCAAAAAGGAATATTTTGGATTTTTTTTTGGCACGGGAATTTCGGTACACCCTGTATAAAAAGTAAGAAATACTAAAAGTTATACTAGCAGTTCAACAAATACTATGGTCCCATGCAGACATGATTTTTTCAGATATTTTCAAAAATACCAAACAAACCATAAAACTTTGAATCCTTGAAAATCAACTTCAAAAGTCTTCAGAGAAATCTATTATATCATCAAATCAACCAAATATTGAAAATATATTATCAATTTCTGATTAATCTATAAAAATACCTAAAATCCAACATGCTTGTAATTCTAGAGGATGAAATTCTCAAAATCTATGCAAATCAATAAAATTTGTTGTATTTCTATACAGACTTATAAAATAAAAACTCCAGAATATAATGTTTTATAGATAAATAATGTTTCATGTAATTTTTCAATACATTGAAAATTCAATTTATCACTGTTTCGTGATTATACAGACGACAGTTTTTTTTACTTTGTTACAATTTTTTCCACAAGATTGTGTAAAATGGCATAATTGTTGTATTTTAACCTTGAAAATGTTCCATATAGGCAACGAAACGTCGGTTGTCATGAAATAAAGAAAGTTTATACTGCCCATGATTGGCTGCAATTCGATTCGTGCCAATTTGACTATAGCTTCAGATTTCTTATTTTTTTATATTTTTCTGGTACTGATAGTATTTTTTATATTTTTTTAGTATTTATTTATACAAATAAATGAGTTTCATAGTATATTTATACATTGATATATATTTTTCAATAATTTGATGTTTTAGGATCCAAAGATTTGTAGATCGTTATCAGTTTTATAGATTTTTGAGAAAATTATATCCATATTCTAAGTATTTATTTACTTTTTGTATTTTTAGTATTTGTTCGACTCTGTTGGAATTTCTAGTATTTTTATAAACCTTTAGAATTCGATGATATACAAATTTTAAGTTTTATGAATTTTTAGCATTTATTTAATAGATTTAAAAAAAAAATTGTTTTCATTTATTTTTTATTATTAAAAAAAGTTTTTTTCTAGAATTTTTATTTAATTTTAGAATTTTTAGTATTGTTAAGTATTTATACAGTTTTAAGGATTTTTTGGTATTTTTATGGATTTATCCATAGATTTTACAAATTCAATGTTTAAGAATTACAAATGTCTTTTGTTACTAAATAGACGCCACAGAAAATGTTTTTAACATGATTTTTTTATATCAGTTTTTTATGTTTTTAATATTTCTTAGTACTTATAAAATTTGTAAGATTTTATAGCATTTTTATAGATTTCGACTCTTTGAAATTCGAATTATATAATATTTTGAGTATTTTTTATTAATTTTAGACGATATCTTTAAATTAAAATTTATAGCTGTTTTTAGTTTTTTTAGTATTTTTTCTATATTTTCATTATGTGTACCATTTTCCATATTATATTAGATTTCTCTATAAATATATAAAATTGGATATTCAAGGATTCAAAGTTTTATGGTTTCTTTAGTGTTTTCATAAATATTCGAAAAAATCACGTCTGCATACGATTTGACGGACTGCAAGTATTCAAAGTATTTTCAAGTTATTATAAAATTTTCTAGTATTTTCAGAATTTAGGAAGGATTCTTTTCAGAACCGATTTCTATTCCCTGTTAAACGATGAGAAAAAATTTAAGGTGTAAATGTTTGAAAGAGAATAAAATAATTTCTTTACCTTCGCACCGGACTTTGAACTCTATATAAGGCATGCTTCCAAGAACTTTGTTTACATTTTCGTACTCGAAGTCTGACAGACTGCGCAAAATATTCCTTCTGTCTTCTCCTTTCAGCTGTGCAAACTGTTGCAGGGTTCTGATTTGTCTCTAAAAATAAAATTTCATGTATTCCTCATGTCATTAAATTCCAAGAACTTTTTTTACTGCTTCTAAAATTTTTGTTTATTTCAACTCAACGCGTCATATAAAAAATTTCATGTTAAAATGTCTATAATATTACAAACTTTTTAACTGTCAAAACTTTAGAATTATTTAAATCAACATTAATTTACCTTTTTCGCCAGGAAATGTTTCAGATTATCCTCCGTAATATGCGGTAACTGAAGCAAAGGATTCTTGAACTCCCAAAAACCTTGCACGATCATTGGACACAGTTTCATACAATTCTCGATGGTGTTGATACTTGGTAAAACTGACACTGAAAAAATTCAATTCAGAACTTATCAAAATTACCCTACGTTTTTATCAGCTTTAAGCCTTATTTTATTTAATTTTTTTTTCTCATTTCCTATGCTTACTTTTACATATAGAACAATAAATTTAATCCTTTACCTCTCCTTGCATACGCCAACATGATCAGCTGATTCACGCAAGAAACCATTTCTTGTATGAGGTAAGGACATTTTTTCACAATGTATTGCCTGTCTTTGTCTAAAGTCTCCGGATTCAACGGAATTCGAGACAAATGAGCGTAAATCAATGCCCTTGCCTTGAGCGAGTACATGTAACAAAGTGGTGCTTCTCGATTTTTCTCTCCTAAATTGGCAACTTGTTTGATAAGCTGTAAAACGAAAAATAAAAATGAAAACACGTTTCAATCGTTTCTAAAATTTTTTGGATTCGAAAACCTGAGGATCAAGTGAAAAGTCTTTTATAGAATTATTCAATAGTTGTATTTTTTTAATATATTAAAAATTATTAGGCCCACATTTTTCCAATTCATAAAATAAATTATTGCTGATTAGAAATTGTAAAAAAAAGTATCTTACTGCCGGCATTTCTTCATTGTCCGTTATACGCTCCTCAATTTCAGCGTTGCATTTTTTGTTGAATTCGAAGGAAGCTGCGAGAATCATGATGATTCTTTTGATAGACATTACCGAAGTTTTGTGGAAGAAATTGTAGTACATGTGAGTCGTAGTTAGCAAGACCTAAAATAAAACAAATAAAAATTATTTAATAAGAAAATCTTGTTTTCCCGAATTTTCCTGTACTTGAAATAGTAATGGAACAGACGCGTAGGCAGAGAAGGGTTTTAAGGATTTAAATTCCCCCTGAAATTTGTATCAAATCAATTATTATTTTATGTAAAAATAAAAAAGTTTTAAAGAATGATAAGAAAGCAAATTCAAAAAAATAAAAATTATCAAAAATGTGTTTACTGAAATCTAGAGAATATGACAAATGGTTATATGTAAGTTCTCTAAGTTGACAAATTTTTTTTTTATAGTACTTTTAGTATTTTTCATAATTATTTAGTATTTATACAACTTGAAGTATTTCATGATATGAGGCCATACTTAAATTACGTAAGACTTTAAAGGGGGGGGGGTTCGACCCGATCTTACGATTTAAAAAAAAAAACAAAAACGATAGAGTGTATTATCTCTTATAGTTAAAGTAATTACCAGGGCAACCAAAAATATTTATTTAAATAAAAAATATTTATACACATATTTTGGCAGTTTTTGGCAGAACATAAATATTTCGCTACTTTTAGATTTTTTGTAAATATATCGAGGTTTTTCATTTTTAATCTCAAATATTTTCAAAAATTGTTGATCATTTAAAATATTTATTTCTTATGCATGTTTCGTCATTTTCTTTTTCCTTAATTTGCATTTAATTCCAATTTTCATTTTATTTACATTATATTTTTTGAAAGTTATATAAAAAATGAAAAATCAAGAAAAAATTTGAAATTAAAAATAAAAAAATTGAGTCAAAAATGAAAAAACTGAATCGAAAATGACAAAATTGAATTAAAAATGAAAAAATTAAATTAAAAATGAAAAAATTGAATGAAAAATAAAAAAATGAATTAAAAATGAAAAATTGAATTAATAAAGAAAAAACTAAATTAAAAATAAAAAAAAATGAACTGAAAATGAAAAAGTTAAATTAAAAATGAAAAAGCTGAATTAAAAATAAATAAATTACTGAAAATGAAAAAATGAAATTAAAAATGAAAAAATTGAACTGAAAATGAAAAAATGAAATTAAAAATGACAAAATTGAATCAAAAATGGAAAAACGGAATTAAAAATGAAAAAATTGAACAGGAAATGAAAAAATTAAGTTCAAAATGAAAAGATTGTATTCAAAATGAAAAAAAAACTGAATTAAAAATGACAAAATTGAACTAAAAATTGCATTAAAAATGAAAAAACTGAGTTAAAAATGACAAAACTAAATAAAAAATGAAAAGATTGAATTTCAAATGGAAAAAATGCAAATTAAATTTTAAATAAATTAAAATAAATTCAAATTGCAAGTGATTTGAATTTAATTTCAATTTTATTTTTCTTTATATCAATGTAGTTCATTTAATTTCCATTAATTTGCAGTTTGAAAATTACCAAGAAATTATTCCATTATACTAAAATATGTATGTAAAAAAGCGTGATACTGGACTCTAAAAACTTCTCAATTCTGAAACGCGAAAAATAGTACTCTCATAATCAGATGGTCAAATAGTATATTATGCATCAAGGGGATAAAAGCAGTTTTTTTACCTGTGAGAATAATGCTTCAATACAAGCAAAAAATACTGCTTATCCCCATGTTGCATATGATATTTTTTCCCTACATGCATGTTTGAGTGTTTCAGAGTAATAATTTTCAATGATTCAAATTTCCTAGTTTTCATGTCTAAATATAATACCAATAAGTTAATTTAATTATAATAATTAATTATTATAATTCAAATTATAAAATCCTAAAGGAAACATTGTTTTTTGGAAACCCCTCCCAAAAATTTGTTCTGCCTGCGCCTCTGCTGAATGAAACCATAATTCAAAAACAGCAATAACCAAAATTATCCAGTTGAAACACTTTTAAGTCATAATAATTTAGTTTCATGTGAAGGAAGAAAAAAATCACAAAGCAGAACGAAGGGTAATTACCTGATCGTCGGTGTAGCGAATGCTCTTATACCACCACATACCAACGATTGTTGGCAACGCGACCATGAAAACTAGAGCGTAGAGGCCCAAAACCCAAACAGAATTTTCTTTCTCGACGATCCAAGAAGGTAAAGCTATTCCAAAACTCATGGCACCTGGACCATCCGGATTTCCATATTTTTCCCAATTTTTTTGGGATTCTTCGTCAGTCAATGCTTGATAAGCTGCAAAGGAAAATTGTATGTTTTATTTAGAACACAATCATGCCTATTTTATTATTTATTTAATTTAGTACTAAATCATACCTATCAAAATTGATAAAACAGTTTTTTGTTGTACTTTCCATCTTTTAATTCAGAACATTTTGAAACAAGAGTTGATAATTTGAGAATTTTGAAAGTTAATCATTGAACTTTTTTTGACCGGTTATAACTGTAAAAGCCACGTCAAAATTACTGTAAAAAAATTCCATAAAATGACGTCATTCTGAAAACATTCAAGCTAACGGAACCAACGCAGCGTGAATTTTCTTGTTCGCGACTTCGCTCTAATAATCACCTTTTGTCAGTTTCATGAACTCCTTTTCGTCGCCAGTTTCTTTGTCTGGATGTAAAACGAGGGACAATTTCCTGTAGGCTCTTTTTATTTCTGTCTGTGATGCACTCTGAAACAGCAATAAAATTGAAATTTTTAAAAAAACTTTCACAAAAATACCTCGAGAAAAAAAACCAATTAGCATTCTAGTTCTCATCAATTATGCACGATAATTTCTTTGAGTTATCAAATTGTGTCAACTGATAAACTAGTATTTTTAATTTCAAGTTTCTTTCATTCAATGTATATAATTACATTTTTTTTTAATTAGTTATATGCATATAATTTGTAATATTGGATTGTCTGGACTGCAAAATTTGTTGGCTTACCGGTGAAACTCCTAAAATTTCGAAGGGATCGAAACTCGAGATTTCGTAATCGTCTAATGAAATTCTGAGGTATAAGATAAACACAATCACCCATCCTGTAAAGATTGCGAATCTCCTGAAAAATTAAGATTGTAATGAATAATTGTGTTTCTGTTGTAAATAATTAGGAAACAGTTTTTTCACTACTTCACTACGCGTGATTGAATATTTACAAATTAATAATTAAAAAATAATCAAAATTTGTAATTATTTATTAACAGTGTATTATATTTTCATGTATCATATGAAAATTATGAAAAAAAAAAAAAAAAACTAAAAACATTAGAGAAGATTATAACTTTTTGTAATTTAGTGAATTTTTGTGAGGTTTTATAATTTTCCGATTTTCGTGAATTTTCATAACTTTTTGTTCTTTTTTGATTTTTTGTAATTTTTGATGTTGTGAAGTTTCATGATTTTTGTGATTTTGTGACTTTTTGTGATTTTTGTGCAACTGAACTGTGAAAAAAGAACTGCTTGTGTGAAGAAATGTGCAAAATTTCAGAACGTTTCAAGCAATAGTTTCAAAATTGTAGGTGGACAACTTCCTTACGAAAAATTATCAAGATTGACTTCTATTGAGAAAAAAAGTTAGAAACCATAAGTCTTGCATTATAACTCACAAGGTTTAAAAACATTGACTAACGAAAACGACAATATTTTAAAAATTCATGTTTGAGAAAAGTTTGATATTGCAGATGAAGGTATTTATGATATCTTAAAATAGGGGAAACACACCACATAGATTCGCGGGTTTCCTTCCATGAATTGTTGACCTTGAGAATAACTTTCTTCTTTCTGCATGGTTCGCATCGACATTGTTTTGCTAATTGTTTCGGATCTGTAATTATAAGTACATATAACGTTTTAAAATCTGATATATTGAAAAATATAAAATCTTTATTTTTTGTCAGTGATCATGTACCTGAAGTTCCAATCGTTCAAAATTGAACGATAAAAAAATTATGGAAGTGAGAAAACAATATTTTGAGCTGTTGCTGTTTTATAACTTTAATTGAATTACTTTTGAATAATAATTAAAAAAAAAAAGTAAACAGGCAAGAAAATACAAGATACCTATAAATTCTTTACTACCTCCGTGAATCAAGCTCAATGAGAAAAATCATGTATTTTATAAAATTAAAAAAACACACAGATTTTAATCATTTTCACAAAGATAAAGTTACAGCAATGAAAAGGCACAATTATACAAAAAATGTAATTATTACTTAATGCTATGGTATAAAAACCGACTCCTTCTACTAAAATTCTGGTATTTACTATTATAAATTTAAATATTTGCATTTCAAAAAGTATGTTTGGAAAAAACGTCTTACTATTGACTTCTATATGAGCGGTTGAGAGCAAAAGACAAACTAGTAAGAGACAGAAAAGATGGAGGTACCACTTTATCTGTCTTTTACTAGTTTGTCTTTTACTATCAACTGCTCATATAGACCATGACAAAATATATATTTTTATCTTTGAAAAAAATCATTTACTTTTTCATCTTCAGCTGTGACACGTGAAATGTTACACTTTCATTAAGTTCTCCTTAAAAGATGGAAAATGAGATTATTATATGATAAAACTTTTTTCCATTTTTGGACTTGTAACTCTGCTATCTATCTTTTTCTCGCCATATCTACTGTCTCCTTCTAAAAATTTTATCGAGCTCAATTAATATAGTTTTAGAATGGAAAAATACTGAAAACAAGTTGATTTCAGAAAGTTTTTTAAACAAAAAATGAGTTTACTGACAACTGAAATTTCTGAATTGTTTGAAACTTGTGTCAAGGTTTTTTATTGTGAAAAGCTTGCATTTTTAAATGCTATGGTTTCTAAAATTTTAAAAGGAATTCCAACAAATAAAAAAAAATAAATAAATAAAAATACTGCCACTCAAGAATGAAGGAAAGAAAAAACCTTGCTACGTCCTTGCTGCCACTAAAGAATTCTGAAACTTAGGGACCAAAATATGAACATAATGAAATAAAAACTGAGAAATGCAGAAAACTTCTATTTACAAATTTTAATTCAGAAAAAAGCTTTTGAATAAAACCCATATTTTTTTTTTTGTTACCATCATCAAAGATGTCAGATTTTGGTTTTAATAAATGACTGATTTGTGAACAGTGAAAAAAAGGAATAATCAAATGAAAAATATACTATAAATGAGCAGTTGAGAGCAATAGACAAACTAGTAAGAGGCAGAAAACATGGAGTTGCAACTCCATCTGTCTCTTATTAGTTTGTCTTTTGATCTCAACCGCTCAAATGAGTTTAAATTAGAATTTTTTTATTTTTTATTTGTTAAAAAATAGTTGCATAATAATTTTATATCCCTGAATAAATGGCCACTGGCATCAAAAAACTTTTTCTCGTTCAGAGCTGAAAAAATTGTAGTAGAGACCCTAAGAAATCAAATTTTGGAATACTACAGTTTTTAAAAATGACCAAACAAAATTCCAACAAATAAAAACTTTTTAAGCAAATAATACTATAAAAATATTCATATAATGAAATTATAAAATGAAAAATGTAGGAGCTCATAAAATAAAATCCTTTTGTGGCATGTACTGAAGAAAGCGTCACCCTAATAGCATCTGCATCATGTCCTTTTCCTTTAAGAATAATTGTAGAATGATTTTCAGGCCGTAAATCTTCCATTTTTTTGCTAACAAAAATTGTTTCAAATTTAATATTATTAGTTTAAGAGAGTTCTCTTCTGAGACGTGAAATTTTTTTAGCCAATGTTTAGAATTTTAAAACCAAAATACTTTTCATTTCTCTTCTAAGCGGTTTCATTTTTTGATTTTTTAGTCCTTCAACTACAAAATAAATGTATATTTTTTGCAAAAGTATCTACTCTCTAAATCTGAATCAGTCAAAAAACTGACTGATTGCAATCTGTTGCCGGGTTCTTATATATTAATCAGTCAAAGTGACAGTAAAATCAGTCA
>JAPYZL010112296.1:0-19533 GCA_030522825.1 Platygaster orseoliae
TTTTTGTCTTTCTTGCTTTATAATAAAAAAATAATATTCATCATTCTGTTGAAAATTACAAAAAAATGAGTCTAAAAATAATAGCTTAAAAATATAAATTATATGTGATTAGAAACATGTGTAACATATTGTTTTCAAGCTATCAATGTGTTTCTAAAGTGATGGAAACTTTACATTAAGTTATCTTGAAACTGTGATTTTGTGGCTACGCTAGAATGTTTTACCTCTGTAAACCGTACGCCAAAATGTTCTGGATCGATAAAGGGTACGTTAGAATGTTCAGGTGCCGCGAATTGTACGCTATTATGGTAGGGACTAATCGATATTATGATATACTTTACAAATACGTATTTTACTTACGTCAAAAACATTTTATGTATTAAGTTTTTCAACATTTAGTTTGAATTTTAATTATTTTTACTGTACAAATTTTGTTATTTTTCATTTTTTGTACATTCATTTTAAATGCCTATTTTGAAATATATTATATCACATATATATTTACGTATATTATTATGTGTTATATGCAAGATATAAAAGTACTTAAGTAGTATTATATGCATATATGTAATACTTCTATATGGCCAGCCGAGAGAGAGAGGTCTTCCAATGAACACTTAGACCCAACAATCTTTCTGTCCTTGTTTATTACTCCGTCCTTCTACGCAGGCGCGAGCTTGTTTTCATTCAAAAATTGACATTTCGAAATAAAAACAATCAATTGCAATCAATGTCAATAGCATGCAATAACATGTCAAACATATAATTACACGTAATACCCATCTATTTCATAATGGGGTTGAAATGTTTTTTGTGCAGGGACTTGAGTGACAAGTTGATGTATTAATGTATTATTTCAATCTTCACTTTTCATCCTTGCCAATCACATTAAAGAAATTAACTTCGTAACTCCCTCATTTATTCTTTTCAGCTATATAATTTTTTTTTCCGTTCACTTCATCATTCAACTATAACAAAAATGTCACTTTTGCATATAATTTTACTTGGGAATCCCTCAGACTTAATTTTTTTTTCCGTTCACTTCATCATTCAACTATAACAAAAATGTCACTTTTGCATATAATTTTACTTGGGAATCCCTCAGACTTTGACATGCTTTGACATTTGGACACAAGCTCCGTGTTTACAAATATAAGAACTGAGCATGCGCAGTAGAGCCGAGTAATCTTCTATCCTTTGCTGATTTTTGACAAGCCTCTTACAGGCGAGAATAGGGCGCTGGCCATATAGTATTACATATATGATTAAATGCAGATATAAAATATATAAATTTGGTTTCCTGGAGTTCATAAAATTAATTCAAATTATACATTACATAAATCGGAGTTCGAGAGATTCCTAATGTTGCTGATCTTGGGTCGATTATCAATTGACGTTTTTTCATTGGCGGTGTCAAACAGTATTTTTGTGGTGTACGATTTGACTCAGGATTGTCATCAACTTTTTTTGGGGTATCAGAAGTTCGTGACATTTTTGTTCCAAGTGCACCCATTTTTCTTCTGCAAAAATAGTTTTGATTTTGCTAATTATGAAAATTTATTAGAATACATTATAAACATTACATTCTTGATAATGCTCTTATTTATTTGAAACAAATTTTTAATTGAGATATTAAAAACATCGTCGATTTTATAACTTAATTGACGAGGGAAAAAACAACAGGAAATTCGAGTAAATTAAACCTAAATTCGTACGAACGCGAAATGTAACCGTCAAATGCAAATTAGTCACTCTCAGAATACGATTCTACGGAATTTTAGACGAAATTGTCAATTTAATAATGTTCCTTACCTTTTTTGGACGATGTTAGTCGAAATTGAGTTAATAACGTAGTCAATTATTGTAGTTAATCATACAAAAAGATTATAAAATACAGTAAAAGCTTTGATCTCATAAATTGCGTCCTTTTAAACTGCTTTAACAGTGTTGACCAGTGTTGACAGTTGCATACCATGTTGCATACACACACATATAGAACCGTGAGACTTGTGCAAACTTGTGTATGTTTTATGCGCGCGCAAATATGCAAATGTTTATTTTTTCAAATTCGTTGAAAGCTATAGACAAACTTTTGACAACATTTCGAAAAATTCTATTTTCGCTTACTTTTTGTCACACGATGCATTTTTCAGAGGCAAAAAAACTATATTTTTTTGATTGCAAGATACTAAAATAATTTATGTATTCAAAAAAAACCGCCATTTTGAAATTAGGAACGATCTGATTGGCTGGTACACTCAAGTTTGTTAACGATTGGTGAATCTGGCTACGAATCAAAAACAAAACACGAATGCACGAAATTGCACAAATTTGCATGTTGTTTATTCTTTGTGTTGAAATTGGTTATAAAACGTGAACAAGTCTGAACAAGTTTATCGTCGAATTCGGTTTTTCCTAGTTTTGATGTAAAATATAGGCAAATATTGCGTTTTTTTTGTCGGAAGTTGATTCTACATAAAAAAATGTGGGTGTTGAAAAATCTGAACTGTAGAAATGTGCAATCGTCTCCAGAAATAGCGAATGCGAAACCGGGAACTGCCGAAGATTCAGATAAAAAAAATGCAAAAAATGTAAATTCGAGTGTGCAAAAAGGTGAATTTTTAGTTAAATGTGTTCTTTTTAGTCCTATTAATCAATCAAATGTAAATTAATTTATTTTTAACATTAACTTTTAAAATGGCTCGAATGAAGAGAAAATTTTTCGTACATAAAAGAAATCCAGAAATTGTAAAAAAAATTTTTTGTGCTATTCCACGGTTCGATTTAAGTGAATGTTTTATAAACATGAAAATTAATTTAAAAATGGGTTTTTTTTGAAAGATTAAAATTTTAAACCAGCTGAATTGCAAACATTTGAAATTAATGTTTTTAAAATTATATGAAAATATCTAGTTTATTTTACCTAACTTTTTATTTTTAAAGGTATAAAGACAGTTGAAATTTATATTTAATAATTCATATACAGTATTGTTTATTACATGTTTGAAATTCAATTTGTTTAATTTATTATTTCAAAATGATTAATTTAATACACTGAAATTGCAAAAACGAAAAAATTTGGATTTACAAAGTTAATTTACAAATTTAAACTCATTTAATGTTGTTTATTTTAAATTTTAATAATTTCGTTTTAGTTATGTATATGACTAAAGTATTGAAAGTGAACAAAACAAAATTTGATAAAAATTGACTACCTAGATTTGAAAACAATTTATAAATACAAATATAAATTTGTTGACTTGAAAATAATTTTATAGAAAATGAAATTAAATTATATTGATATTTTTTACATGCTGAATCCTTAAAAAAAAATTTGAAAGAAAGAGAAATGGATAATTTTTTTAATTTTAATTAATATATGTTAAGAACTATCAGACGACAGATTGAAATTCGCATAAAAAATCTATGCATTCATTAATTATTGTTCACTTTAATTTAATGCATTTATTAGAAGCTACAATTTATTGTAATGAAGATAATCACAAGTTTTAAAATTTTTGGATTCAAAATTTGATCACAAAATCTTAAATTGTTGAAAAATTTCAAGTATTATCGAACAATCAAAAAATTGAGTAAAGCGATTGTGATATCAACTTAAAAAAAAAAATACATTTCACTGCTATTAGCTTATTCAAAATAAATTACTTTGAATTTAAATCACATTAATTTTTTTGAGGATTTTTTTATTGAATTCACTACAGAATAAATACCAGTCAAACAAAATGGCAAGAAATAAAAAAAATTGAAAATACTTTTGGTCACAGATTATATTCAAGTTATGAAAATTTTAATATTAGAAAAATGTCTGATTTTGATATGGTACACGATAAATCCTAGAAATTGTAAATATTTTGCATCAAAAATCAAATTGACCTTGTTTTCATAAATTCATTTGATGAATGAAGAAATTTCTTCATGACAATTATTTAGTGCTTTTCAATAAAACTTTAAACTATTTTAACTGAATAGTTAGCTAACTAGTAAATATTGTTAAGTTCTGACTTAACTAACTACTTAGCTAACTAGCAAACTATTTATTTAATAGCTAATTATTCTAACTAACTAACCAATTTTAAATATTGCAAACCAACTAGTAGCTAATTTACTAGTTGATAGCTAACCAGCAAATTAATAATTAATATTGCAGCTAACTAGTAAATATTGCAAAAAATTCCTGCCATCGTTAAAAAGTAAACATCAGTGTTTTAATTGAAACATATTATTGTTTTTTCCAGGTATTTCATCACTGACTAAAAAAGTCAGCACAAAATGGGGCCAGTTGAAAAGAACTAGCAGTAGTGATTTTATATCACTCACAACACATGAATGTCTGGAGAAGCCCAGAAAAAAAATGATTTTTGGAAAATACAAGGTATACATATTTTTGTAATAAAATATTAATATTTCAACAAATAAAAAATTTATGAAAATTAGATTTTTCACTTTAATAGAAAAATGTTGTCAGATTTTGGAACATCTATAAATATTAGATAATTTCATATTGTGAACTTCAATCAAGAAATTTTGTCAGATTTGGAAACAGTAATTGTAATTAATAAACTAATAAATATAATTAAAATATATACATATAATAATATATATTATACATATATTATATAATGTATATGATAATAAATATAATTAATAAGCTATTAACATTTCAACAAATAAAAAATTCATGAAAAATTGAAGATTTTTCACATAAATAGAAAAATGTTGTCAGATTTTGGAACATTTATAAATATTAGATAATTTTTTATCGTAAACTTCAATAAAGAAATTTTGTCAGATTTGGAAATATCAATAATAATTAATAAACTAATAAATATAGTTATAATATATATATAATAATAAATAAAATTAATAAACTATTAATACTTCAACAAATGAAGAATTCATAAAAATTAGATGATTTTTCACTTCAACAGAAAAATGTTGCTAGATTTTGGAACATCTATAAACATTAAATAAATAATTTTTTATCGTAAACTTCAATAAAGAAATTTTGTCAGATTTGGAAATATTAATACTAATTAATAAACTAATAAATATAATCATAATATGTATAATAATAAATAAAACGAATAAACTATTAGTACTTCAACAAATGAAGAATTCATAAAAATTAGATGATTTTTGACTTTAATAGAAAAATGTTGTCACATTTTGGAACATCTATAAATATTAGATAATTTTTATTGTAAACTCCAATAAAGAAGTTTTGTCAGATTTAGAAATAATAATTATAATCAATAAACTAATAAATATACTTATAATATATATGATAATATATATAATAATAAATATTATTAATAAACTATTAATATTTCAACAAATAAAAAATGCATAAAAACTAGATTTTTCATTTCAATAGAAAAATATTGTCAGATTTTGGGACATCTATATACATATATGAGATACATTTCTTTCGTAAACTTCAATAAAAAATTTTTTTCAAATTTGGAAATAGTTGGTTCATTTTAAATTAGACAAATGCACAACATTTTTCGTCTCAATTGAACTTCTTAAATAAATATGTACCATTTAAATTTGATGTACCTGAAATTCCAAACATTTAAAATTAAACAAAAATAAAAAGTTCATAAATTCCTGATTTCTCGTCATGAGGAAGATTGTGTAAAAAATTTTATTTGGAACCATAAAGTTTGTTGTTCTGACTAAAAAAGCCTAGAAAGAAGTTTGACATTTTTTTTTTCCTGAAAACTCATATATTTTAATTCTGAACATTTGGAACTTCAGGAACATCAAATTTGTTAAATATGAGATTTTTCATTTTCAACTTTTGCTGTCAATGTTTTCATTTCAGTCAGAAAGTTTTTCCCAACCAAGCTTCAAATCAACATCTGAATTTTTGACAAATTGTTTAAAAAATCCCCGTAAATTGGATTTCGATAAATTGAAACTGGACCGAACAATGAGCGATAGTGGTTTGAAAAAACCAAAAATCTTGAAACGCCGGCTCGATCCGTCCATGGAAGAAATCGACCAAATTACTGAAAAAATTTTACCCGCAAGTTCAGATACAGAAGAAAGTACTGATATTTTCAACAACAATTTTGAGCACTTTGAAAGTCTTTCGCAACCAGAACCCTTGCAAAAATTGCAAAATGATTTTGGTTATAATCAAAAAGTTTGTTTTGATTTGGAGGATGGAGTACAATCGAAGTCGAAAAATTCAGGGAGAACAATGAAAAAAGAAAAGTAGGTTTTTTTATACTCAATGGGTTTTTTATTTCTGAATTATTATCAGATGAATTATAATTAGATTTCATAGCATTAACTAACAATTACATTTTTATCTGGTTTCAGGTTCGAATCTAAAGCTTTTGTTCCCTCCAAAATTTTATCCGATTTAGTTCATAATCTGAATCTTGATGAAATTTCCCGAAAAACACATGAAAACCAAACTTTGAATATCCTGGCCCAAAAAGTGGACAAAATGAAAATTCCATCAGAAACTAAAATGTTTCAAGCTCCAAAAGAAAGAAGTGAATTCTCGAAAATACCTGAAATCCAGCTCCTGAAAGAATCGCAACATCCGTTGAGCAAGAGATCCAGATTTTGTTTCGATAACGATTCTTTGGGATGTGCCAATTTTTCGGGAAATCGAGTGAAAAGACCTGCAATTACGAGGTCACCAAGTCAAAGGAAATGTGATTCTTCGCCGTCTTTGTACAAATCGCAGAATATTTCGGTGAAATTTTTTGTTCCTGAGTCTGGGAAAACTGGAATCAGCGTAGAGCAAATAAAGGTAAAAAAAATGTGAATAAAAGATCATTGTTTAATGTGAATTTTTTTAAGGATTATTAGGGAAAATAATTTCACATTTCTGATATTTAAAGTATTTGGAATTCATAAATGATTTGAATTAAAAAATTCGAAAATTATACCAAAAACAAAATTATTTATTTATTATTTTATTCAAATTTACATAGTTTCAATACAAAATGTCTAAAATTTACATTACCTGAGAACTTTGCTCCAAAAAATTTAACATATTGTTAGAGGCTTGTACATTTTTGAACTGTGGTTTTCATAAACTTTAAATTTTATTCTTGTTATGCGAAAATTTCCTATATTTCCAATTTGTTTCAATACAGAATTTCAGTAATGTCATTAACTATTTATTACTTTTTAATTTAAAAAATTGAACTTTATCAAATAATTGAAAATCTGTTTATGAAATAATTATTCAATAGGTAAAATAGAAAATTTGATGTAAAAAATTAAAGAACTTGATGATTGACCTTTTTTTTGTGAAAATTTCAAAAAAAAAAGAAAAAAACGTACTCGAAAAAATGTTTGTATGTATCGATATAGACGTGAAAAATAAATTTATGAATCCTATCTTTATTTTAGAGCGAAAATTCATGAATACAGTAATTTAATTTACCAAAGCCCTTTAATTCAGAGTTTATACCAAAAAAAAGTAATTTTTTAAATATTTTATTCAAATTTACATAGTTTCAATTCAAAATGTCTACAATCTAGCATTTGAAATTTACATACTTTGAGAATTTTCTTCAAAAAAGTTTAGCATATGGTTGTAGACTTGGAAATTTTTGAACTGTGAATTTCATAAACTTTAAATTTGATTCAAGTTAAGCAAAAATCTTCTATATTTTTAATTTGTTTCGATGTAGAATTTCGATAATTTCATTTATTTTTTATTACTTTTCTATCAAAAAAATTGAACTTCATCAAATAATTGAAAATCTTTTTGAAAAACAATTCCATATTAGATAAAGTATAAAATTTTATGTAACGAATCAAAGAACTTGATGATCGACCTTTTTTTTGTAGAAATTAAAAAAAAACTAGCACTCCAAAAATTTTTGTATGCATTGATGTAGATGTGAAAAATAAATTTATAAATTCTATCTTTCTTTTAGAGCAAAAATTCATGATTATGGTAATTTCATTTAGCAAAGCCCTTTAATACAGAGTTTTTAGCAAAAACAATGTAATTTTTTGAATATTTTATTTACATTTACATAGTTTGAATAGAAAATGTCTTAAATTTACATTCTTTGAGAACTTTCCAAAAAATTTAACATATTGTTATAGGCTTGAACATTTTTGAACTATGATTTTCATAAACTTACAACTTCATTCTAGTTAAGCCAAAATTTTTCATATAATCAATTTCTTTCAATCCAGAATTTCGATAATTTCATTTACTACTTATAACTTTTCAATCAAAAATATTGAACTTCATCAAATAATTGGAAATCTGTTTGAAAAATAATTCTCCAATAGATACAATAGAAAATTTTCTGTAACATGTCATAGAATTTGATGATTAACCTTTTTTTTGTAAAAATAAAAAAAAAACTAGTACTTAAAAAAATGTTTGTATGCATTGATATTGACTTGAAAAATAAATTTATAAATACTATCTTAATTTCAGAGCAAAAGTTTATGAATACAGTAATTTAATTTACCAAAGTTCTTCAACTCAGAGTTTATACTAAAAACAATGTAATTTTTTGAATATTTTATTCAAATTTACATAGTTTCAATACAAAATGTCGAAAATCTAGCATTTAAAATTTAACATATGTGACGCTCCGCGAGAAAAGGGCCCTTATGCAAAGATGGTATAAGGGCCCTTTTGCTGAGAAAAGGGCGAGAAAAGGGCCCTTATGCAGAATGCTGAGAAAAGGGCGAGAAAAGGGCCCTTATGCAGAAGTGACAGAAGGGCCCTCTTCTCGCGGATCGTCACATATTGTTATAAGCCTCGACACTTTTAAACTCTGATTTTTTGAAACTTTCAACTTGATTCTAATAAAGCAAAAATCCCCTATATTTTCAATTTGTTTTAATCCAGAATTTCGATAATTTCATTTACTATTTATAACTTTTCAATAAAAAGGAATTGAACTCCATCAAATAATTGAAAATCTGTTTGAAAAATAATTCCATAATAGATAAAATAGAAAATTTTCTGTAGCAAATCAAAGAATTTGATGATTTACCCTTTTTTTCGTAAAAATAACAAAAAAATAGTACTCGAAAAAATGTTTGTATGCATTGATATAGACGTGAAAAATAAATTTCCAAGTTATTTCTGTATTTTAGAGCAAAAATTCATGAATACAGTAATATAATTTATCATAGCCCTTTAATTCAGAGTTTATACCAAGAACGATGTAATTTTTTGAATATTTTATTCAAATTTACATAGTTTCAGTACAAAATGTCTAAAACCCAGCATTTAAAATATACATTCTTTGAGAACTTTCTTGACAAAAATTTAACATATTGTTATAGGCTTGGACATTTTTTAACTGTGATTTTTTTAAACTTTGAATTTGATTCTAGTTAAGCAAAAATCTCCTATACTTTCAATTTGTTTTAATCCAGAATTTCGATCATTTTATTTACTATTTATAACTTATCGATCCAAAAATCGAACTTTATCAAATAATTGGAAATCTATTCAAAAAATAATTCCCTAATAGATAAAATAGAAAATTTTCTGAAACAAATCAAAGAACATGACGATCAACTTTTTTTTTCGTGTAAATTAAAAAAAAAAATATTGACTGATTTGACTGATATTGACTTGAAAAATAAATTTATAAATCCTATCTTTACTTTAAAGCAAAAATTCATTAATACAGTAATTTGATTTACCAAAACCCTTCAATTCAGAATTGATTTGATGAAAACTGTTCAAAAAATATAGTTTTTTCTATAAATTTACAATTTTATAACATTAATATAAATTACATTCTTATTTTATTACATATAATTATTACATATTATATATTATTTTATGTTTATTACAGGGTACAAGATTGGTCTATGCAATCTCGGGCCTAGACCCACAAAGTGATGTTGCCAAATTGGGTCTTTTGAAAGTTGGGGACAGGATAAAGCAAATTTGTGGATTGAATTTGAAAAGTGTCCAAAATTTGGCAAGAGTGAAAAATATTTTGAAAACCTGTAGCGGCGAAGTTATTTTACAGATTGGTAATTCATTTTAACAGAATAATTTTGATACTGTTTCTTATATTGAGAAAAAATTCCTGAATTTTAAAATTTGAGTGGAAAAAACAAAAGGTTTAAAAATGTTCAAGAATATTATAAATAAAAAGAAGTAAAATGAAAAAAAAATCTTGAAGTTTCTCTTAAGTATTTTGTTTTATTGTAAATATCAATTATTCCAAAAAAAAAAACATGTTCTGAATCGTAATCAACAAAAAGTATAATGAATAAAGTTTATAATTAAATTTTGAAAATTTTATTTTCAGCAAGGAAACCAGTCGTTAACTTCAATGACGACATGAAATTCTGGCCCGAAATAAACTCTAATTTTGAGCCCACGGAATTTTCTCGGAATTTTCCGAAAGACGAAATGATGTCAGTCGATGAAGATTTTAAACCATTTGTTGTCGGTGCCATTTTGAAAAAAGGAAACGAAGTCACAAACCAAGAAATTTCGAGTGGTTCGAAACTTGATCAAGTTCCGAAAGCCGTGGATATGCCTTCAAATATTGAGCAACTGACGGGGATGAAGAAATTTTTTGTCACAAAACGATCTGAGAAATATTTTCAAGCTCATGATTCCGATGATGAAATGAACAATTAATTAAGTAGGTATTTTTATTAACCTAGACTATGTCGAAATGTGAAAATCAAAGAAATTTTGCATTTCAGAAACTTACTTGAATGGCAAAAATTCATAAGTTGAATTAATTTTTTGTTTTCAAACAAAATCTGCAGTTTTTAAAATGAAATTGAAGTGTGTATTTGAGTTTTTAAATTTTAAGCAGAAGAAAATAGTTATTCCTTTTCAAATTCACAATGATGTTAAAAGAATTACATTTATGATCTGAAATTTTGAGTTTTGAATTCTCAAACTAAAAAACATTTTTAAAATACTAGGGATTTAACAAATTTGTATTTCATGGTTAACATTTGAGAATTTTATAAATTATAAGTGAAAAATGAGTTTCAAAATCATGAAATCAGTAAAATTTCTTCGGAAAACATTAATAAATTGTTACACTATTTTTTTCTCTGGCATAATATTCATGTTTTTTTTTGTTGTAGGTTTTTTGTATTACGGTAATCAGCGAGGGAAGTCAGCAATTCTTTCATCTGCGCACATTACAAAAGTGAGATAAAAGTGATTTTTGTTTAGTTCCTAGCATTATCTCAATGCAAACAAACCAAAGTTTTTATTTATTTTTTTTTCTACAGAGATAATTTTATTTACACCAGAAGTATTTTTGTTTGATTATTTGTAACTCATGAATGATAAATAATCTCTGAGTTCCACACATTTATTTACATCTTATTTGTTTTTGATGAAGAATTTTGTGAATTTTTTGTAATCTCATTATATTGTGAATTACACTTTATATATCAAATGTGTTCTTTTTTTTCATCCTTTCAAATTATTATTGAAGTAAGATATTTGTTTTTATTTACCTTTTTTTATATCAAAATGTTTGATGAAGCAGAAATATATTTTTGTTTCAATGAATGAAAAATTAAGAAGTATTTATTAATTCAAAAAATTAAAAATATTCTGTAAATCGAAAAATCAAATGCTCGCAATATAGCACTTTTGAAAAGTTATTATATGGATACATACATTTGTTGGCATTTTATACATGAGTTTTGTTGACTGAGACAAATTAAAAAGTAATGAAATTCGTAATGCGTAGATAAATCGGGTTTGAAAAATTTTCCGCAATTGCGTGAGTCCTTGATGAGAAGAAAATTGCGCATTTTCGCCAGATGGTGAGCAGGTTGTTCCCTCGGGCTACAGAACCATAAAAGAATGGAAGAATGTAATTATGGCAGTTATTTTATGGGGCTATTTTTTCGCCGTTTTTCCTTTCGATGAACCCAGATTTAGAGAGATTCTATTTCCAGTGATGACCTTTAGTAATGACATATTTTTGATTTTTAGTTTTAATTTTTTAACTTTTAACTTTTTTAGATTTAGATTTTTAGTTTTAATTTTTAGTTTTTAGTTTTATTTTTATTACATCGAACTCTAACAACATAAAAAGTATTTTTTTACGTTCATAATTCGAAATTCAATGATTTTGAAACTTGAATGTTAAATGGTAAAATTATACTGTTGACTTCATTGACTATGAAAATTCCAAATTAAAGAAAATGCTTTCATGAGTTATTACTGCAGAAAAATGGGATATCAAAAAATGCGAAATTGACAATTTGCATTTATAAACGCTGGTATTTATTATTCTATTACTTTTTCAGTTTGAAATCAGTTGCAATCGATTTTAAAATGTCATAATTCGAAAAAAAACTTTGAATCTAGAATTATGAAAGTCCAATAATCTCGTCTTTAGAAAGGAAATTCGTCTTTTTTATTTTCGATGTTCATAACTTTTAAATAATGTAGTTTTTTGGAATAGTTATAAATCCTTGTAAATCGACAGTATGAAACAATTTATAGCGTATAAATTAATTATTATTTATTTTATTTTAGTTTACTGGAAAGTTTTCTATTAAATTCTAATGATATAAACTCGTAAAATACCATATATAAATTTTTCTAATTGAACTGATATTTTTATTATAATAAAACGTTAATCTGTAAAAGAGTCATTAATAAATATTAAGCTATCAATTGAAAACGTCCACGAAATGTCGATCGTAGCATAAATCTTTTGTCAAGTGAAATATGACACACAAAAGCAACTTTCGTTGGATCAGCAAATCGTAATTTTTTTCTTCGATCGAACCAATTTTTTGCTGATGCGACATCTTTTTTACAAGGTATTGTAAATCGTTGTAACGTCGCGTATTATTACTTTGTCAATTGCAGGTTTCAAATTTCGACAATTTTTCGAAACAATGTTTCATTCTCAGTGGGTTGCAAAACAGGAAGATAATTGAAGCATAGAAATTCAAAACTTGACAAGTGTCATTTCCACAAGGTCCAATCTCTCATGCATTAAAATTAGAAAATAACCCTAACTGAAATGGCGCTTATCAAGTTTTGAATTTCCATGCTTTAGTTCATATTCACGAAAAAAAATTTTTGAATTTGAAGTTTAGTATTTGAATTTGTGGCGTTTTAAAAATTAAAATTGGTAGTTGAAAATAAAAATTTTTAAATTAAGAGATGTTTAAATTTTCAGCTTTTTTTGAAATACATTTTTCACGCAAGTTTTTTTGAATTTTTCTATTTTTACAAAAATTTCGAATTCATGATTTCATAATAGTAGAAATTTTGTAATTTTAAATTTTCGTTTTTCGTGTTTCTGATGGGTTTATTAAATAATTTTCTTAGAGTTCGCACTTTCAAAATTTCGTGAATTTTTCGAACTTGAAAATAAAACTTTTTTTATTTACACCCTATTAAAAATAAAATTAATCTGGCTTCAGAATTACTTAGACCAGTTTCGTAATTTAAATTTGAATCTTTTTTCGAATGAAATTTCTTTACAATTCGGATCATTTCAATAAAATATTCGACTCTTAACAATGCATTTTATAATTTGTAATTTGAGTAATTGAATATCGCCTAATAATTGACTTTTATTTGCGAAGTAAATATATATCCAGTAGATATAGAGTTCAGGCGACTTTGCAAATTCATTTTTTTTCTTGTTTATTTAAGGCGACGCAAAGTCCATCCGGACTGATCCGGACTTTGTGATTAAATCAGCGCGCAATAGTTTTTAACGGTTTTTTGGTTAGGTTAGGTTAGGTCAACTCCCTGAAGTTGACCCGAAACATTTGAATTTCTTATTCAATGGAATTTCATATCGTTTTGGTACATTTTAATGAAATATTCGATTCTTGACAATAGATTTTATGGTTTGGAATTTTCAGAATTGAAAACTGCCGTATAAATGACTTTTGTTTGCGAAATAAATACACGCGAATCAGCGCGCAAGAGTTTCTAGTGTTTCATATTAAAACAACATGAAAACAGGGTTGCGCCAATGCCGCCATAGCAACGTGATGTAGTTCAATTGTTTCAATACGTCAGTGCACAGCTGGAACAAGCATATCGTGCTCGTTGATTTTGTTACTTCAAATTATATTCAAATCCAATTTAAACGAACAGTGCAACACAAAAGTGCTACAGAAAAATGGCTGCAGTGGCGAGTGGAGCGAAAAAAAGTAAGTTTTTTAACATTTTTTAATATTTACGATGCAGTACAAAGTCCGAGCGTTGTCGCGTTCGTCGCGTTGTGTCTTTTTCACACTCATGAGTAATTTAAGATTTAAAAAAGGAGAATCGCGACAATGATTGTAGTTTGTACTGTAAAAACCTGTAAAAATCCACTGATCGCAACTAACAATGGATTAGCAATAATTGGCAATATATGATGCGAATTTGAACGTCGGCCATATTGAAAGCCTATTACATTCGGCCGATATCAGCCGAACTTTACCGACATTCGCCGAACTGCGGACCGAAATTTTTTTCTTGGTTTTTGATTGGATATTGTAACTGGCTTTCAATATGGCTGACATTCAAATTTTTATCCCCAATTTCGACCCATTGCCAATCAGATTGGTCAGAACTGATCAGAACTGTTGAAATTCGCGATATTCAAAGTTTTTGCAGTGTTTTTCAACCGCGACGCGAAAAAACAAAGTGCAATTCAGCTTAAAAATCGATGACAAATGTCGAGTTTGTCGATTTTTTAATTAAGCTTCATTTCAAGCTATCGTGCACCTTTCTAGCCCAAAAACTCAATTTTTTACAAGGGCTCGAAAGGTACGTTCTTAAACTGCACTCTAACCTCAGAATTCTATATAAGAACCCGTTTTTCATTCGCCTTTTATATAAGCTGGCAGGTGGCGATACCTTGGTAAATAAAAATGCATTTGGTTGGGATTTTGAAAGGAAAAAAATTAATTTATTGAGAAATATGTAAATTTGATGAAACAGTTTTGAATATAAGTTTGAAATAAATAATCTTGATATAATAGATGCATGTTTCTGTAGATTTTTCTAAAAAAATGTAGTTTTTCCAATTTTCATTTTATTTCTAATTGAATATATTCATTCATACCCTCAAAAGAGATTTGATATTTATATTATAAGCTATTGAAAAATTTTAAAGGATATTATGTATAGCAAAAAGTATAGAAGAAATTTTGTTAGTTCATTTTTGAATTTCATATATTGAAAAATTTTTAATTTCATTTTTACTCTATAATGATATTCCTATTACAGAATACCCTGGAAGAATTGAACAGAAATAAGAAAAAAATTTTTTTTAAGTGTATGTGACTTTGAACGAGAATAGGGCCTAAGGACCAAACTCATTTTGGTATATTATCTAATTCAATGGCATTGGAAAGTAAGCCTAAACTAGTTTGGTCCTTAGGTCTTTTTTCTACTCCAGGTCACATATGTATATTCTTGCGTATTGTGTTTTTAATTAACATATTTATTTCGTGGTACGTCATCATGCAATTTAATCGAATAACAGATTTTTGTTTTTCAATTTATGACAAATTAAAGTTCAAATACTTAAATGTCAACGTGATATGGAAAATTCGTTTCGCGTGGAACTTGGTAGTTATATTCTTAAAAAAAAAATTGTAAAACAGTTTAAATTAAAAAATTTTATTTTTATATTTTTTTGTTATTTATATTATTATTTTTATATTAAATATAAAAATCGAAATTTTTTATAAAGTTTTTATAAAACTGATTTATAAAAACGGAGTTTTTTCATAAAGATTTGTCATTTTTTTATAAAAATTATAGTTACTAGGGAATTTAATGCAACAAATAACAATCAACAATAAAACAGTCTTTTTCAATGATAAGTGAGAAAAATCGATTGAATTGGTTAAAATTTTCACGCAGAGACATGATATTTTCGAATTTATGCGAAAAATCTATGAATGAAAATTTTGATCTCTTATTCAGAATTTCTAATCGATTTTTTTCACTTATCATTGAATAAACCTTTTTTATTGTTTATTGTTAATAGTTACATTAAATTAATCATAAGGGTCAGTTCGTGAGAAGCACTGAAACTAAAAAAATATTTTGATTCAAAAATCAGTCTGATCTGATTAACTCTGAGTGTTTTTTTAAGGAAAATCTTGGGATTCATTTGAAGAGGACGAAATCGACTTTTTCGAACATCAACCCATAAAAACGGAAAATCCCGAATCAACATTTGAAATTTCCAACACTGCAGAAGCTGTCGCTTTAATGGGTAAATTAATTTGTTTAATTTTCATGACTATAGAGAATAAAAATTATTTTTCGTTAACTTTTCTTAAATATGGTGTCGAATTTTCTTTCATTCATCAATCAAATTTCATAAAATCGTCAATGAATGATTTCTGTATCCATTATAAAACAAACAACACTTCGATAAGTGAAAATTATTTTCGTGAAAATTTCATAGTGTAATTTTTCACGTAGGTACGAAATTTAAATAATTAACAGAATGAAGTCTGAAAATTCTAAAACAATTTTCTGTGCATAGTAAAAACAGAATTTCTGCATAAATTTCAGAATCAGAATACTGGAAGCGTATTCTCAATAAGCTGGACGGGCGTATAGCGCTCGGCTTCTACAAAATAGGCAAAAAATATTGGCGAGACTGGTTGTGCCGTTTAATTATACGTGAAGAACTCGATGACAGTCTGGATTATAAGTACGTTTACACGTATAAGCAAAAATATCTGTTCAATTACAATTTTAATTTTTTTCCCTAGAATTGATTCCCAAAGGTTGAAGTCACTGGCTGCGGAAATCGTAACTATTTTTCCAGGCGAGGATCCCACTTCATGGTACACAATTGCCCGAAACGGAAATCAATCAGGAAAGTTACCACACAGACTTTCAAATCTGAAAGGAGTTCTTGATTCGGCGAAAGTGTTTTGTCGAAGGACTCAAAAAAGTTTTGTCTCAGAAAGTAAATTTTACACTTCAGATAAATGTATGTGTGCCCAAGTAAAGTATGTGAAGTTTTTATACTTCTCTTCCAGGTAATTACGATCTCTCTGAAATCGAAAATTTGCGTAGAGGAGAAGATAATTTTGAACTTTACAAAGATAAATGGTTGGCAGAAGCTAAAAAACGGATGAAAATTTGGGAGCAATGGACGATTGAGGAAAAATTCGAATTTTTTCCTGCTTTGAAGTTAGATTCCGGCTATCAATTGGTATGAAACTAATGGATTTCATTGATATTTTTGAACAACCTTAAAGTTGTTCACGATAACACGATATTTTTGTTTGACACATTTGTAGCTTGAAGCGGACTTTGCAAGGCTATATCCATGTTACGGAGAAGCCTTTTCTGAATTGTGGCCACGTTTGTCCCACAGTATCTGCTCTTTCGCAAGCAATAGAAAAATGAAGCAGTTTTCGGCAAAATACAAAAACGAATTGGCAGATCCTGGTAATTTCTTGAATATTCAAAATTGTAAACGATCGAATAACATGAAAAATCTTTGTACAAAGGTTCTCTGCCAATTATGGCATTGCTTGTTTTGCCACTTTTGATGCCACCATCGCTCACTAGAGTGAAATATGATAACAAACTCTGGAAACCGTCTATGGAGCAAGCTCAAAACGCTTTCGTGAAACACTTGCAGGTAAAAATTCCAAATTGTATCATTTCATATTGTGTTGGGCAACGTGTAAAACGCCTTCACAAATGTTTACGGTTCTGTGACTAAATTTAGATAGTTTTTTTTGCGATGTGAAAATGAGCAAAATGTAATCCACTCCCATCTTTGGTTTCGTTAGGTATGGTTTTTTTGAAGTGAAACTTTTTAACCGGCGCCTGGCGCTCGAAATATCTTGAGAAGAGGGAGCGAAACGAGCCGGACGGGATTCGAAGCGTTATGTGACGTGATCTAACCTAACCTAAATATCGAAATATCTTAAGACTTGACCTTGGCCTGACTTTGACTTGACCTTGATCTTAAGAAGATCTTCAGAGGATCTTCAGAAGATATTAGGAACATCCCATGTCTGACTCGACCTTACCTTGACCTTGACCCTTTTTACTTTAATCTACTAATAAACCAAAAATTTTTAAGTGTAACTTGCATAGATATGATTTTTAAGAAAAATTGTCAACATATTCCAAGTGAAAAATATGTTACATATTTCTCTTATCATCTACAGACACTTGGAATAAACAATTTATGGAAATGTAAATAAAAAAGATAGATATTATTCTATGCTAATGATAATTGCAGGAAATTGGAATACCAACTAATCTAATGAAGATTCCAAACCACTTGAGACTTATTAGAACGAGAATTCAAATTAACCATGTTAAATGATTGTAATCAGGCAACAACAAAACATGGATCTACAATAGATGCAGTTTTCACGCGCAATTTGGTGAATGTCTAATCAAAATTATATGTTTCATATTTTCGTTATCAGAAACCAATAGTGTCTATCATTGAAACTACTTCTCCCTGCGACAAAAAGCTAATTACATTAGGAAATGTAAAAAGTTCTACAGATCAACAAAGAGCAATGGCTATCAATGAAATAAGAGATATAAACGATGAGTGGAACAATTATCAAAAATTTTAAAAGAAATCATGAGTGATATTTAAAAAAATTTTAAGAGAATGGAACATAAAATAAATAAAGATTTTTAAAAATTATCTTTATGTGTTATTTACAAATTTTCTTTGATATCTTAATTTTTTTTCAGTCATAACATTTGAATTGGTTGGTTGTTTTTTTAAAAAAGTTTCACTTCCCACGCAAGATCTTAAGCTTGGTAGTTTTTTTTCTCTATAGAATGTTCAATACAAGTAATGTGAGAAAATCACCTGGGAAATCTGTTTTCGGAAATAACTGGACACCCTGAGATAGCTATTTGTTATATTTCCTTGTAGGAAAACGAAAGCTTGGATAATTTCATAAACGCACAAAAGAAATTCTATGCTGAAAGAGGTCTGACGCCTAGACCTAGCGTTGTCATACAAGGGCCTATACTCGCCTCTGGAAACTCTGGTCAAATCTCAGCTAGTTCAGCTGAATTGAAAAACTTCGTTGTGATCGGCGACGTCGTTTACAAGTTTTCGACCCCATTACGCGCTGTTGACGCGTGCTACAAGATATTGAAGGCCATAGGATGTGTCTTGTCTTACGATAGTCGAAATTCTTGGATTTTTTTAGGAAAATTCGTTTATGGCGTCGAAAGTGAAAAGCCGTCGATAGCTGTTAGGACATTACATTCAGATCTTAAGATGAGAGTGTCTGCTTCTATTAAAAGTCCTTAATGTCAACCGAGAATGTTCATAAAGACAGTAAATATGAATAAATGTGTATCAGTGAAATAAAACAGATTTCTGGACAAATCTGATTGTAAGATTGACAGTTTGTAAGTTTGTCAGAGTTGTAGTGGAATGATTTGACTGGATTTTTTGTCATGCATACAGTAGGCAAAAAAAGTCATCGGCCACTTGAAATTTTTTTATTTTTTGGTGTTTTTTTTTAATAAAAAAACGTAGATTTTAATAAAAATGCATT
>JAPYZL010112306.1:0-11805 GCA_030522825.1 Platygaster orseoliae
TTTCATGGAACGTGTATTTTTTTGAGACAAAACAATATTTATTTGCTCATATCCAAATAAATATTTATTAACTGTCAATAAATCGTTCTCTCAGTGTATTGAATAGTGTTGGAGTTTTTGTGTAACACAAATTACTATAAGTAGGCTAGTTAAAAAAAATAATATTAGAAAAATTGAAATTTTAAGAAAGTAAATTGTACTATACACGAATCGTATAAAACCCGGTAGAAATTTATATAACATTGTTACATTTTCAATAAACTTTCACAACGTGCATCTACAATGTAATTAATGACAAGCAATACATACAATATTTTAGACAGATTCCACAGTACAATATTCTATAGTAACAACTACAATATTTTTTTGGTGTACATTTTTTTATTAACTATGAAATTAATTACTTTAAAAAACACTCGACTATGTGTAACAAGATATGGTTTTTGCTCCATTTTTGAATAAATTACTTTTGTTAGGTACGGTAGCAAATTCAAATAATTTTCAATATGACATCAAAATTTGTAGAAAATATATAATAAAGATTTATTAATACAACTTGGTTTTTTCTGAATCAAAAATAGACACAACAATTTTGGTTAACGTAAAAGACAGCAGCAAAGTTTTTTTTTTACTAATAATTAGCCTTGATTTTCATCAGAATGTACGATTTCTTCCATCAAAATGGTTGGTTATGAATGTTTATGAAGTGAGAATCATTTATCCGTGTTTCAAAATATGAATTTTGATGAAAATGATTGCTCGTAAAGTTAGTAAAACTTTTCTCGCTCCGCCTTGTTGAGGTACATCTTTCGTGCGACGGCACGCAGCGCTTGCTCGTGAAAAAACAATTAACTTCTGGAGTTGAGACTTTCGAATAAACAAAATTAAAAAAAAAATCTCTATTAACTCCCTCAAGGCTTTGTCACTTTACATTTTTTTGAAACAAAACTTTGTTGTAATTTTTTTTTTTCGGACTCGAGCAAAGTGAATTGAGTCTGAATTTTCCTTTATTCATACAAATAATAAACAATTTTACAAATGAATGCAGTTAATATATTTCGTAGTGGTGATACGCTGCAACTATATTTTACCCTTGAAATAGATGTGACATCCTTTTTTAATGATTTCCCAAAATCATCACAGAAAATAAAGGATATGCTGTATTAGCAATAAGATGTACTGTTTCAACACAACTTGACAAAACGTATCTTTTCGTTGCCCTAATAAATCTTTTTTGTTATCACAGCACAACTACTTTGCAATAAAATTTTATGCATAGTGATTGTGCTCTGGTAGCAACAAAAATTAGTTAAGATAACAAAAAAAAAAGTTACTGCTGTTAAATAAATCTTTCTGCTTTTTTTCCGTGTACATCCATTCTTTTTTCTGCTTGCTGAAAAGACTCTTGCTAAAAATAAAATTAGACACTGAAAAACCGATTTAGTTGTCTCAAACAAACGTTTGGTTGCTATTTAACCAACTTAAGAGGAAACGGAAGACACTGTAGTGCAAGAGAGACGTATAGAACGGAAAGAGAATGTCTTCGGTTTCCTCTTAATATCAAGTTCATTAAAATAGATTTTTAGTTTAGACAAACAACTTTTATTAGACTAACAAATTTTGTTTCAGTCCAAAAAATATACGTTACTGCTAACTTAAATTTGTTTTTGATTTATTAGTGTAATGAAAACAAAAAATCGTTTTTAAACCTTTGCCAAAAATTTATTTACACCCCCTGCATCCATAACTTCTCAAAACCAAAATTTTTGCGTTTTCAGGTCGAATGTCAACCAGTGGCGTAGGCGGTAGCCCCGTGAGCCAAGTATGCCGACCCCACTTCCATGGTCTCCACCCCTGGTTGACGAGTGGAAGCGCGGAGGCCTCCAAACCCTGGGGATTCAGCGGTTCCTTGGGGGCCTCAGGCGACGACAACAAGCCCCAAAGTCCCCTAAGCTCGTCACTTCCCCCGAGCAGTCTCGCGAGCCACGGTGCCACGAACCCCGGGCACCATTTTTCGTTTCCCCCCACGCCCCCGAAAGACGCGACCCCCGACAGCATAACCGCCAGCACAACGTCGACCACCACCAACGGCAACGCCGGTTCCACGAGCAACCCCACGAGCAACAGTGGCAACAACAATGGTTTGAATTTGGGCAGCGGAAGTAGCGAGTACCAAGCGGCGGTACAAGCACATGCGACAGTCATGAACGTGTTTATGCACCAACATGATTCGCTGAATTCTGGTAAATATAAGTGTTTAAAATTTAAGTACACTCATATTTCGATATTTCTCCCTCTATCAGTCTTGTTCGGCCATTTTCGAATGTTTATTTAGACTCATTAAAAAATGAGTCTAAAGAAACCATTAGAAATAATAGACTCTATTAGAAATAAAACGTTCTCTGACAGAGCACCCGGCGAAAGAAAACAAAAATTTTTTCCACCGGCCCATTTCGAAGGGACAAATATCGAAGGATCAAATTATGTGTAGACTTTTAATACACGAAGATAATACATATTAAGACTTCTCATCTATTATGCAATAAATATGCTGTCAATAAATTATATCTGGCTCCCGTTCGTCGCTTCGCATTCTCTTGCTAGTCACTCATTTGTCGCTAAGAATTCTTGACATTTTTATCACCAGGTTCTGCCGGTTCCTGCGACGTGAAACCCTCGTTGATGTTGGGCCATCACCATGGGGCGCCGTCGCCACCGCAGCAGCAACCGCAGCAACACCATAACGGGTCCAACGGTAACGGCGGCCAGGTCAAGCAGAGAGAAGGTAATAATCAATCCGGGAATGGTCAAAATTCCGGTCAGCAACAGGGCCAGCAGGAGTATCAGAGCAACCAGCAGGCGCCGAACTCGCCCTGCCGGGACTCCTATGGGGCCCAGTCCTCGGGGTCCCAATACGATCCTGCCACTTATAACATGTACCAACATTTGCAATATCCTGGCCACCATTCCCATAATCCCCACAACGGGCCTTCTTCCCTTTTCGCGAGTAACCATCATGGGAACGCGGCTCTGGCCGGCGTTGCCTCGGACGCGAAACTCCTGGGGTCCCATGCCACCCCCAACTCGCCCCAACAACAGCAGCAGCAAAAGCCGAGGAACAAGTCCAGAACGTCCGCCGGTAAGCGGCGATTTTCCGGTTTTTTATTTCCTTTTTTTTCTTTTTTTTTTTTTTTGGTTTGGTTTTGGGAGTGAAGTATGTCTCAATGATGGGCTGGGTGGGTATTTTATAGTTTTTCAAGGGATTTGTTAAGGAAGTCGATGGTGTAATGTGGATATAAAAACCTAATTTTCATTCTACATCGAGTCAAATTGAGTACTGCTATTTAGACTTGGAGTGATTTTTTACTTTTTTAGAGTGAAAAGTAACTAGACAATATTTCAGTTTCACTCCTGTTAGAGTGAATGTTTACTTGATTATTATCTTGTTATAATAGTTGTAAAATTTTTCCTCTTTTTTTATACAAATCCTGACCAATCTTATACAGGGTGTCCCAAAGTCAAAAATTGAAATTTTATAGGCTCATAGTTTGTAAAATTCTAAGACAATTTTTCTTTTGCCATTTTTCACTAAACTCAAAATCAAAAAATATTTTTAAGTTTGAAATTTCACCAATAAACGCGCTCTTACGAGAAATAGTGATAGAAACCACGGACCAAAATTTATGGAAATTTTCTTCATATTTTTCTGAGTCGAAAAGTCTCTTGCTACTTTTCACAAAAAAAGATTTCAGTTGAAAGTTTCAACCAATCAGATTTCTCAGATTTCAAACTCGAGTATCTTTTTTGATTTTGAGTTTTTTGAAAAACTGCAAACGACTTTTCTACTCAGAAAAATATGCAGAAAATTTTGATAAATTTGAGCCCGTGATTTTTATCCCCACTTCTCGTAAGAACTCGTTTATTGGTTAAATTTCAAACTTGAATATCTTCTTTGATTTTGAGTTTTGTGAAAAATTGCAAAGGAAAAATTGTCTCAGAATTTCGCAAACTGTAAACCCCTGAAATATTGATTGTTGATTTTGGGACACCCTATATATAATAATTTCACCTTTTGCTTATACAGCACTCGTACAATAATTTTTTTATTCATTTTATTTCAATAATTTAGTATTTGATTTCCAATTTCTAACATCATCTACATAAAAATTACAAATAAAAAAAAACTGTTTTGAATAATGCTAATTAATTTTTATCTCAAAAAAAGAAACACTTAAGTTGATAAATTTGTTCTAGACTCGATTGAAGTGTTGAACTGTTGGAGTAATCTAATTTCCTTCTAAATTTATAAATTAATTTAATTTGTCTTATTTATTTATAAGCCTTAATTATTTTGTCGATGTACAATGAGAGAAATCGAAATAATTTTCATTTCAGTGTGATTCAAGGAGTAATCCACTGATAGAAAAAATTTTTTATTGAAAATATTTTATTAAAGTTATTCAAAATATTATATTTGTGTAGTAAGTCTATTTTAGAAATGCTGATCATTGAGACATGCTTCAGGTAATTCTTTTTTGTTGTGCTTTATTAACACTTTTTTTACTTTTCTCCGATTTATTTTTTCGTGTTTTATAAATTTATTTGTTTTTTTTTGTGTTACTTGGTTTTTTTCGAATGAGTCAATTTTAGAAAAAATTATTATTATTGATTTTTTAATTTTCAAAAGAAATTTTAATTGAAATAAAAATATCATTCATTTATTCAATATTTCAATTTTTACTAACTTTATTATATCCACCATATTTTAAATAATAATAAAACGCATGTTTTATGAAATAGTAAGTTTCAAAGAATAATATTTAAATATCGTTACACACGTGGAATGGGAAATAAAAATTGTAGTAGAAAAATTTTGGTTTAATGAAACCATATTTTTAAATTATTAAAAATGTTCTGAGCCAACTGCATTTTATGAATGCTACTTTTGTGTTGAAAGAATATTTAAATTTAAAACTTCCAAAGATTACATGAAACAAAAAAAAAATCAATGCATAAAATTTTAAAAGTAGACTGTGAGAAAAGTAAAAAAAAAACTTTTTCTCTAACACTTACTAATAACTCATGAGTGAAATTAACGAAAAATCCAAAAAATGTTTTGTTCAATCTTTTATTTAAGAATCTTTTAATATTTTGTTTGAAAGATTAATTAATTTATAATTTATTGCTTTTATTTTTTAATTAAACGCGAGCTTTCGGTGGCGGTCTCAACACGTACTTTAACCACATCACGTTTTCAATCGGTTTCTCAATAATTTGCGTTCTTGAACGCCCCCGAAAATCCTGCTCGAGAGGACACCGAAGTTTTTGTATTTTGCCTCACTGATTTTTTCCGAGTGGCACCCACAAATCGCGAGCACAATTTTCGAACAAAAAAACAACACCTGAGCACGTTTTTTTTGATGTGGTGTGGCCTTGACCCTATTTTTTCTCATTTTCAAACACCGCAACCCTCGAAACAACAATGATAATAATTATGATTCGTCTTCATAAGCTAAACGCAATCGTTTGGAATAAAAACCGCATAAATACAGTACAGACTATGTTATTTATGATGCATTGATGAATAAAATTTCTTGTATTTTCCAAGGGTAAAAAGTGCAATTAATGCCTTGAGGAGAAATTAATCGTCACGTGTTGCTTTTTATAGTATTTATTAACATAATGTAACACGGTCGGTTGATGATTACGCAGAGGGATCATTAGACGCACATTGTAACATTCTATGAGGTGTCTAACGATCTTGGAAAAAATAAATCATTAAGAAGTCATGCAGTGTTTCTTTGACAAATTAAAATAAATTGAAAGAACCGAAACTGGTGAATTTGGTTCCAAAAACATATTCAAAGTTTTTTTAAAATCTTGTATTGTTTTTAAATGGTAACTTAACGGTACCAAAATATCTACGCTATGACCTTGGACGTCCGTTTCTCATGCATGATCCCTTTAGAAAAAAAAGTGACGGAACGAGAGATCGATTATTTTTTTTATAAAACATTGAAATTAGTTGAAAAATTTTATTGGTTTTTGAAAAAATCATTTGTAAGAATAAACTACTCCTCTAATTTAAATTAAAAATTTAAAAGATTTCAAATCCAGTAAAAATAAACTCTTACGTATTCCTCAACTTGTGTAGAATGACTTATTTCACGAACGTGAAGTTTGCAATACGAGCCGAAGACGAGCATTGCAACCACATTCACAAGAGAATCTTCTTCACACCTTGAGAAATACACTTTTCCATGTCAAGCAAATGTGAGACACCCTATAAGTCTTTTTTCCTCGTGCATGGAAAACGCCGGATACGCACATTGCCGCAATCCCCGAGTGGCGAAAATCCGATTTTAACAATGCCAGTTTGAAACAATCACGTCGGCTAATTAAATACCAAGAAAAAACCGCACGATATCAGGTTGAATAAAAAGCCTTGAGAGCGTCCAACGTCATTGAGAAATCCCTCTTATTATCGCAACGCTCTTTGTTCGCGTTCGCCATGAAAATTTTTCGTTTCACGCTGCTGAAATCACGAGGATTCCGGATCGAAAAAAATGGTATTTTCAAGCAGAAAAAAATCATCCCCCTGATTTAACAAATTAAAATTTTGAATGAAACTAAGTTGGTGAAATTTTTCCCATTTTCCACCACTTCCCTTCTGATTCCAAGAACCAAAAAACTCTGCTTTTGCTCTGGTAATCGCTTTGTACTTAATGTGCTTCAATTGCATGTGGTGAAAAAAGCGAGTTTTCGAGGAGATCCATCAATATTGACGATCGGGAATCTGGGTCGCCCCGAAAACTCGCCCAAGCTTTTTAGCTGTGCTCGAGAACAAGATTTTTTAGCGGATTAAGATGCGAAGAATAGGAGGAATTCGACGTGTTTTGGTCTCGGGCACGGCGCTCTTGATGGATTCCACAGGGATCTTTGAGTATTTAATGATGATATGCTTGTGACAGAGGGTCGCGAGTGCGTCAACTGCGGCGCGACGTCGACGCCACTGTGGCGGCGGGACGGGACCGGACATTATCTGTGCAACGCCTGTGGTTTGTACTACAAGATGAACGGCCAGAATCGACCTCTCATCAAACCCAAAAGGCGCCTTGTAAGTACCTAAGCTGTGATTTTGTTATGTGTCAGAGTGAAATCGGGATGTGAGGAATGTATCAAACCAACATGCGATGATACACTTCCAAGTTATGTTGTTCAACACAGTTGGCATCGAGCCAAACCCACATAGACGAGTATCTGAGTTCTGAGCCATGATTTCGTAGCCTGAGAGAGTGGAAATCGAAAATTGAAATTTTTTCAAGGGGATTTGATTGAAATTAGGATTTGACTGCAAAATTGAAAGTCTCGATAAGTATCGCAAGATTATTGAAGTCTCTGAAATGGTATTTCATTGTATTATCAGTGGTACTTCAAGGAGAGTTTTTGAAGGTTCAAAAGTGTTTTAAAAGAGATGTCAATTTTCAGATATGGAATATTTTTTAACTCGATGATATTAGGGCATGGTAAAAAAATATAAGAGGATTTGCGAATATAATGATCGAATTAACACGAAAACGAGACTTTAAGACGCTGAATTCTTAAAAAAAAAATTTTCTTAAGAGAGGATTTAAGACAAAAGTATTTGATTATGTGATTTTATGATTGCATTTGAATTTTTCTAAAACACCGAACATTTAAAAAAAACCAAAACAGAACAAATCATTTTTATGATCTCTTATACTTAGATTAATGAAATATTGACAGCAAAAAAATTATTCCCGGTCATTTTCCCGAATCCAAGTTCCCGAACGGTCATTTTCCCGAATGACCATTTTCTCGAAATGTCATTATTCCGAACGTATTACTTCCCGAATTTCCATTTAACCAAAAGTATTGATTCCCGAATTTCGGTTGGAATTTCACTTTTATTTCAATACTAAACATTTATGAATTTCATAAAAAGAGTCTTCAATAAAAAGAGTCATAGTAATAGTTTTTAATTTGGAAATTGTTAATTTTATTTTATTCCAAAATTAATAAATTTTCATTTTAAATTTTATTTTAAGTTAATTTAAAAATATAATTTAAAAATTTTTATTACAATTTTGAAATTTTAAAATCGTAAATGCGTCACCATGGCATTTCTAGACATGAGGATGATAGGAAAATTTCCCGTTCGAGAAAATTAAAAACCCTTCGGGAAAAGACCGTTCGGGAACATGTCTGTTCCAAAAAAGACCTTTCGGGAAAAGGGATTCGGGAAAATGGTCAGGAACGCGAAAACGCAAAAAAATATTGTCCAATGTTTCCAATCTACTTTCTATCGCCTAAATCTTGAGTGGAAATGAAAAAAAAAATTTTTCAGTTCATTATTCTTACATTTAAAAATTTATTCTAGATGAACCAAGATAACGAAGTCTCTTCGATTGGCAGCTATACGTGAAAAAGTTATTTTTATCCTTATTAATATATTATTCTTAAAATTCATTTTCCTAGTTGCATTTTCCTTACGGAGAAAAAATATTGAAACTAAACAATTAGAATAAAAATTGGAAAAGTATATTTTATATTTTACAATATTATATAAATTTTCAGTAAATTCTGATTGGTTCACTTTTTTTGGTATATATAAGAAATCATATTGTACGAAATGGGAACAAATAATAAAAAAATAACTTAATTTATATTTTACTTGACTATTATATTTTGTTACAAATAATCAGGGCAACCAAAAATATTTATTTAAATAAAAAATATTTAAATAAATATTTTTGCAGTTTTTGTCGGAACAAAAATATTTCGCCACTTTTAGATTTTTCGTAAATATTTTAAGATTTTTCATTTTTAATCCCAAATATCAACAATTTTCGACCATAAAAAAAATTTACTTCTAATGCATGTTTCGCTATTTTCTTTTTCTAAAATTTGCATTTAATTCTAATTTTCAATTAATATGCATTTAATTATTTGCGAATTCAATTAAAAATGGAAAAAAATTCAAATTAAAAATTGAAAGATTAAATTGAAAATTAAAAATCATGCAAATTGAATAAAAAAACTGAAATCAATTGAAAATGAATGAAATAAATAATGCAATTAATTTGCATTGAGTTTTAATATTCTTTTTCTTAAATTTCATTTAATTTATTGTATTTTCCTTGATTTGCAGTTTGAAAATTACAGAGAAATTATTCGACATGTCACATGTTTACAGATTCATAATCTGTTTACATTTCAAAAGAAATAATCAACTAAAATTCAGCAAAACATGTAGTCATTTTCTGCAACAACTTTGATTAGGAGCCGGAAATGTAGACAAATGTACAAAAAACAGAAAATTTGCTTGCATTTTATCATAAATATTTCCCTGTTTTTTCGTGCATAAATAAATAAATATTTTGCATTTTATCGTAAATATTTTTGGTTGCCCTGCAAATAATAATGTATGACTAATATAGTACAATTAGCATTTTGGAAATTTTTACTTTTCTTATACTATCTAAACAAAACTTACTTACTTTTAGTGATTTGTGCATTAATAACAATTTTCACCATATAATATTGTAATAAGTAAGATAAAAATGACAGAATCTGCAAATATATAGTATTCTAGTAATGACAAGGATTTTATCTATTCCTAGTCATTTTACTTTGTTTGTACAGACCTATTCATCATATTCTAATATTTTTTACTATAAATATGTAAAAAAAAGAACTAAATTTCCTCAATAAATACTTGAAGTCTCTTAAAAGTTAATTTTCTTTTAATTTTTTAAAAAATAGATTGTGCAAGTCCTTTAAAATCTCTAAAATTCTTTTCAGAATATTTAAAAACAGGACACTAAATTCAGAAATCTCGAATCACCAAAAAATTTCAAATGAATGACTTTGTGAAATTTTCATAAAAAGCTCTCACAATACTTTCGGAGATTCGAGTCTTTATTTGAAATTCTTTCGTCGACTATTTCGGAGACTTCAAACACTAGGTTAGAAAGATACCTTTTGCGACTTTAATTCTTCACCCCCGGAACTCCGCTCGTTCCGACAAAAACAGGCGATGAATTTTCGTCTGTCATTTCTGCAGGTATTGACCATTTTCAGGTAAGTGGTCACACTGGTCACTCGCTGACGACCGTATCAAGCGCCTCTTGAATTTGTTTACTCAGGGCTACTCGGGATGCCATCCCGAAAGACCCGCGATTTTCCCGTGTCACGGTCAACCACGACCGCTTATTTGGCCACTTCAGGTCACAAAACAATGGAATTTTATCTCCAAATACCGAGAATAATCGATTTTCCGCGAAATCAGCAGAGAAATTTTGTTTTTACCGCAAACCTAGAATCTGATTTCAGGTTTTTCATGATTTTTATTCCCATACAAATCCTATCGATCGTTTGGGAAACATATCAAGTGTTAGACAAATTCGAATTTAAATTTACAAGCGCCTGACGTTTCCGTCGATTGTGAAGACGAATCGAATCGCCCAACTTTCCTGGCGTTTTGCTGAAAAACGTAATAGTTCAATCGCGAGCGACCCCCAAGATCGATATTCCGCGGAAATGACTCTTCGTGAGTGCGGCTCATTGGGAACAGCGCGGATTCGATTCGTTTGGAAATTCGACGCTAACGATTTTCGCGTACGGAAATAAATTTTTCAATCGAGCCTTAGAATTGAAGTTGAGGGATTTTGTTTAGAGGAGAGTGAGCATAAGTGAAGTTGTTTAATTTTTTGTTGTCCTCCATTAATGGGTGGAATAAAATTTTGAGTATTTAATAGGAAAGTGTTTTTCGGGTTTTTCAAATCTGAAGATACGATTTGGCATGAAGATGAAAACTGTCTCATTTTTTACCAGTTGAAGATGAACCAAGAGTTGGAATCAGATTGGAATAGATTCAAGTTGACTCTGAATTTTAAGTGCTTGAAATGAGGTTTTTAACTGAGAGGATACATTGTAAGATTGTCCAATTTATGAGAAGTGAGATGAGTAATAGGATAAGTTATAAATGATCATGATTTTTGTCAACTTCGAATCTATGTAGCAAATAACCTTCAAACTTGCAACTTCTGTAAAAATTATATATCATATTATTTCTTTTATATTTTTGGAAAAGTATCGAAAATTTATTTTAAAATTTTATTTTTGGAACACTGTAAACGTAATTTGTGATTTTCTGTAAATTTTTCGAGAACTATTGCACATTTTTTTTTACTTGTCGAATTTCATGTTTCAAAAACACTTTTTGAAATGATCGCATATTTTTCAGAACTCAAAATATTTTCAATGAGTCGTTTTATCAGAAACGCGAAAATATTTTTACGCACTTCTAACCTCAAAGTTTTACATTTGGACGGGCTTTGAGACTAGAATCGCATAAAATACTGTATGCAACTTAGTGCAAGTGTCTCATTTTGCGAAGCCCTCATCTTCCCCAAATTCGACCGTTGCACTACGTTACATAATGTACTATTCGAGATTTCTCATTGGATATTCGAGGTTCTAAAGAACTTTTCGCTAGTACACAACAATTATATTAATATTTTTAATTTGTTTTATTGTTAATATTTTCATTGTTCTTAATGATTGAAATGATTTTTAAATAAACTATTAAAAATTTTTCTAGTTTTAGTGATTTTTTTATAATAAAGCAATCGTTTATATAGGTAGATAAAAGAACTTTAAGATTCTTACATTTTCATGATCTATAGATAATAATAATAATAATAATAATAATAATAATAATAATAATAATAATAATAATAATAATAATAATAATAATAATAATAATAATAATAATAATAA
>JAPYZL010112326.1:0-16514 GCA_030522825.1 Platygaster orseoliae
TTTTTTTTTCTTCGTGAAATGGCGTTGCGTTTCGAGGTTGAAACGGGTGATGTAGAAACGGCGGCGCGTTTCATACGAAAACGGAAATTTCTCTGAGTGATAACGTTTGGAAAAATATTATATGTATCAGATGAACGTAACTTATGTTATTACGCCCGCCGTTTGGAATATCACTTCAGACCACCGATGAGTTACGGTGCAATATCTCCGCTATTTTTCAATTTTTTTATATGAAAAAATGACCAATTTTACTTCAATAATGAATAATGAACTTAAAAAAAAATAGTAACAATAGTCCATCTTTTTCTTGTTGAAAAAAAAATACAAATATAGGAAATTTTTCGGCCGTTTACATAGATTTCCCACCTTAAAACCAAAAAACATTTTTTTTCTCAATAACCTGAAATGGGAATTTTTATAAATATTTATAAAAATATTGGTAAAAAAAAATTAAATTTCGAAATTGATGAATTCAAGATTTCTTTTCAATTTTTTTTAATTCGATTCTTCGAACTAAGAATTCGAAAAAAATATTTTCCAGTTTCTTTAAAAAAAAAGTTAACAAATATTTGCAAATACATGAACAATTATACCAAAACTTACAAAAGATTTTTTTTTTATACAAGATAATACAAAAAAAGGTGCAAATCCCTGGCAAGTTTTCCAAGACCATAAAAATTTCAAAGAGATTCGATCAGGAACCCAAGAATTTGAATCTCATTGATTACTCATACGACTAAACTCTCGAAAAGTCTACAGCAAGTGAACTATGTTAAAATTTCCCAGTCAATTCCAAAACTTTTTGTGCCTTAAGACTGTTGGAATTTTGCTGCTTCTCTTAATAAACAAGCTTATTTTGGTTCAACTACCTCTATTGTGTACGAGACAATTAGTGAAATAACGTTGCACAATTTAATTACATACAGGAGTTCTCGGGAAATGGAATAATTTTCATTCCAGCTATATCATATACATTGTGAATTAAAGTAATTATTCTGTTTTACAACTTCTAATAATCAATTATCTTAGAAAATGTAATCATAGAATGGTATCCATTATTCTTAGTGTTTTTAATAATACTTCTTATGATGATCAAGTATTAATCAAGTATTAATATAATAATAATAATAATAATAATAATAATAATAATAATATATTAATATACTAATATATTTAATATAATAATAATAATATATTATATCAATTCCTAGTAATATTCCTAGTAATATTCCTAGTAATAAAATTAATTCATATTTATTTATATCTAGCAAATATTATTTACTGTTTCTTATTATTTTTAATTGTTTTTCGTTTTCGTTTATTTCATAAAAGTTTGGAACTTGAGACACATTATTTATTTAATTAATTAAAATTCGTTTTTCAGTGTATGTTTCAATTAAAATCATTCTTATATTTATTTATTTCAAATTACTCCAGTTAACTCTGTACTAAAATCAGCTGAATTTTTTATTGACTTACTGATTTTAATTAAAGAAATATTTTATAGTAAAATAATAATTGAATTAAATTCACATTCACCTGGATATATTATAATAAAATTGTAAATCGGTCAAGCAACTCGTTCATCTTTGGGAAATAAGGAGAAAACACTTTCAAAGCTAAGGATTTTACGTTCGGGTTATTTAATTTAAAGAGTAATGAAAGAGAGGGAATTGGTTAGTTTATAAACCGGGGAAAGCACTTTATGCAAAGTGCATTTCCAGTAAAAGTAATCTTAAAAGTGAGATACGCGAGAGTTTTGCAGTGACGTTTTTACAGGGTTGTCAAGTATTTTATGTTTTTTCTTTTAATGTCATGAGAATTTTGGGTTTTCTCGTGCACGAATTTTCAAAGTATCGGAAATTCGTGGATTGTACACATTTACTTCGTACGACACGTCCGAGCGCAAGTTGGAACACTTGGGAGCGAAATCCTCGAAATTTTCCAGGAGTTGGTGTCAAGTGTTGTGTACACGAGGGATGAGATTTAAGTTGTGAGGGCTTAAAATGCCCTCCACCGAGGAGGTAATTCGAATTTCTCTCCTCCAGTTTCGCTCGCGCTAACTTCCAAGAGAAAATGACTTGAGAAGGAAACAGTGGAGTAAAAACAAACACTGACTCTATGAGAGTTGTTGCCTTGCTCGCAAGTTCCGTTTTGATTAGATGTAACGAGAATTCGCTGAACACGAGAAAAGCTTAAAAATGTTGGAAATTGTACATAAAGAATGAATATTTGCAGGTTGGAACGATTTTTCAATTTTTATCGTTCTCCTAACCAAACATTGTTTAGAATTTCTTTTTCATAATTTAATTTAATTCTAAATAAAAAAAATGTGATTATGAATCAAAAAATCATCTATCAAATGAATTAAAAGAATAATTTAATAAAATTTTTATTATTACTTAATACAAACTAAAAATAATATTTATTATTACAAAATGAATTATCAGAAAATTATCTAAATTATATTCCTAATACAAAAATTTGAAATAAATTAATTCAATTCTTTCTAAACGAAAAATTCTTCTAAAACAAAAATTATTTTTGTTTTACGGTCAGTAAAATGAAGAATCCAGAATTTTTTTTCACTTCAACTTATATAAACCTATTTTTTACGTCTTCTGAATTTAATGAAGTACATTTTTGATAATTTTGACTAATTTTTGATACTGACTATTATTATTTTGATCGCTTATTGCATTATTATTATTATCATCATAAATAATTTTTTATAAACTTCTTATTTTCATTTACGGGATAAAATTAAAAATTACCTAAATTTATAACTGGAATCCTTGAAATAATAGTATATTATTGTGAGTTTTGGAAATACCTGTTTTGACGAAACGAAGGTTGCAGCCCGAGGCGAAGCCAAGGGTTGTAATCGTTTCGTCAAAAGAGGCAATTTCCAAAACTCGCAATACGATATTTTATTCACACTTCGCTAGTAATGCACGTCCAAATATCCGATTACTAGCAAATTGTGAATAAAAAATATAATTCCTAAATATTGAACAATTCTTACTTTAAATTAAAAAATTAATTAAAATTCTTAAAATTGTTACTCAATATTAAAGAATTAATTAAATTTAGAATAAGAACTTTTACCAAAAATTTAATAATTATCCATTGAAGTTAAAGAATTTCTTCAAATTTTAACTCAAAATTCTTTAGAAAAAATAGATTTTCAAAATATTCTAGATATTTAAAAAAAAATTATTCCCATAAATTTCTCTCGTTTTTAGCATGTTTTCAATGTTTGACGATTTTTTTTAGTATTTATCTGTAGATTTCCAAAAACTAAATATGTATAATCAAAGCTCGAACTTCAAATTTTACTCAAAATAAAAGAAATACCTGAATTTGGAATTGGAATTCTTGAAATAACAATCATAATTCCTACTTAAGATTCAAAAAATTTTTTACTTAAAATTGTTGCTTAAAATTAGGGAAATAACTGAATTGAGAATCATAATTCTTAAAATAAGGAATATAATTCTTACTCAAAATTGAATAATTCTTCATTAAAATTAGAGAGTTTCTTGCAAATCTGACTTAAAATTCTTAAAAATAAAAAATAAATGTTTAAAATATTCTAAATATTCTCAATATTCTAAATATTCTAAAAAAATTATTCTCATAGATTTCTCTTGTTTTTAGTAAGTATGTTTTTAATGTTTGCATAATTTAAAGAATTTTACGAATTTTTTATGTAGATTATTATTGAAAATCTGTAGATTTTTGAGAATAAAATATGTATCGTAATTAAAAATGTAACTTGAAATCCTTACTTAAAATTTAAGAACTACCTGAATTTGGAATCAGAATTCTTGAAATAAGAATTATAACTCTCATCTAAAACTAAAGAATTCATTCAAATTCTTGATTAAAAATAAAAAAAAAAGATGTTAAAAATAAAATATGTATTATAATAAAAATTCTTTTTTAAAAAAGATAAATAGTTTGATCATTGGTGGTGGGACACTTTTCCCAAAAAATCCTGTTCCCAATAAAAAGTGTTTCCCAAATTCCTTGTTCCCAAAGTACTTTATTAAGTACTATAATAATAATATATTTACTGTAGTACTATTTTTATTATTAATTATAATATTGTTATTATTATTATTATTATTATTATTATTATTATTATTATTATTATTATTATTATTATTATTATTATTATTATTATTATGATTATGATTATTATTATTAATATCATTATATTTCATATTATTATTATTTATTATTATGATAACTATATTATTATTATATTATATTTTGGGAAAATTGTCTTTGGGAAAAATGTCCATTGGAAAACTATATTTTGGGAAAAGTGTACTACAATCTGATAATTTTGTGATTGCAGATTGACGAATTGCTCTCATACGGCGATGCTAGCGTCACCGATGACGGCGACGGTGATGATTTTGGATGACGATCACAGCGGTATTTTCGGTTTCCCTGAGAGGGACGTGGAACTGGTGGAGAGTGTGGGGCAATACGCGCTACGCGTCGTGAGGTACAGTGGTGCCCGAGGACGCGTGGTGCTTCCATATCGAACCGTCGAGGGAACAGCCAAGCCCGGCAAACAATACCAGCACGCGGAGGGTACTTTGACTTTTGAGGATAATCAGACCGAGTAAGTACCTTTTCAAACTTCAATTAGACTCGAAGCCCCCCAAGTTTCTTTGAATTCGAGCCAAGAACTTATGACGACGAAATCTCATCTCAACGGAAAATGTTTCAGTGAGATGTCATTAGCGGAAAATCATTCGTTTCTGTTGTTTTATTAAGAAAATGTGTTTCATTTTAGTTTTTATGATTTTAATTTTTTCTTTAATTTTTGAATTTTCGAGGTATGTGAGAAAAGGGTATATTTTTTTTATGCACGACGTGCAGGAAAAAAAGTTTCACTCTTCAGAAATCACATCTTGGTTCTTAGACAAACTTTTACATTGAATTTTACAATGAATTCGAATAATAAAAAACCGCACACAAAAGTAGACAATCAATTCCATTTTACTTTCTGCAAACAGAGAACCATTATACCTTTTTGGTGGAAAAAAGGACTTTTTTCATGGGAACAATGATCTTGAAAAAAAGTAAAAAGGGAAACAATGTGAGGACAAACCGAAAATTGCGAGGGTAGATGAAGGCGTGGGAAAAGCGAGTTCCGTTACGAGAAAAATAATCTCTGCGCGGATTATTTGTTAACAAAACAGGCGTTATTTCGTTGGTACGGATAGTCGGTTTCGCCAATAGTGCCCGGGGCTCGCTTTGAAAAATCATTTTCCACGTATTTGGAGAAATTCGTACATGTACAAACGCTCCCGGGAAAATATAACTTGGGTAGGATATCTCTGGCTCGGGTTGAATGGGATGCAGCACGAAAATGGAGTGCAAGTTATCATCATCTCTAAGTCAAAATTTTTCTGCACGTATGAAATGGAATTTATAAAATGAGATATTTTGAGTAATATAAAAAAGCTCTTGAAAATATTAATATAAAACTTACGTTTCAAAAATGTTCAAATAAAAATGATAAAAATTGTGATCAAAAATTCATCTAATGTATTTGATAAATACATATTTTATTCCTCTAAAAAGTATACCAATATAATCACAAAAATAATAAAATGAAATTTAACTGATATTTTTGTTAATAAATTTTTAAAATCAAAAAATGGAGATAAATTTTTATTTTTTTTTTAAATCTATAGAAATTAGAAAAATTCATTTAACTTTGATTTTTAGAGCATCGAATTCTGAAATTAGTATATGAATCTATAATAATATCACAAAATTCTTTAAAAGATACACACAAAATCTCCAAGTAAAAATTTTTCTTCGTGTATGAAATGGAATTTTTTAAATGAGATATTTTAACTAACATACAAAAATTCTTGAAATTATTAATATAAAACTTACGTTTCAAAAATGTTCAAATAATAATCAAACATGATTAAAAGATAAAATTTATAGGAATAAGATGTAAAATTGTGATAAAAAATTCATCTAATGTATTTGATAAATATATATTTTATTCTTCATCTAAAAAATATACCAATATAATTGCAAAAATAATAAAATAATGACATTTAACTGATACTTTTGCTTTATAAATTTTTAAAATTGAATATTGGAGGAAAATTTTTATTTTCTTTAAAATCTATAGAAATTTTTAAAATTCATTTAACTTTCATTATTAGAGCATCGAATTCTGAAACATATACATAAATCTATAATAATATCACGAAATTCTTTAAAAGAAATACGACAAATAATAAAAGTGTTGGATAAAAAAATCTGAATCTCTGTGACTTAAATCCCGAAATTCGATCAAAAATCATAACATCTCGATGAAAATATATTATTCTGGAGAATTTTTATTTGTATAGAACGTTCGAAAGTACATTTGTGTGATTTTTGTCATTTTTTCCAGATTCTAGATTTTCGAAATGAATCTCGAAAGTTCGAATCAAAAATAAAATGGTCATTTAGAATTGAAAATGAATTGAAATTAAAAATAAACGAATTGAAAATGAATCTTTATAGAAAATTTTTCATATATAATGAAAACATTTCGTTCTGCAAAATTTTTCGAAAAAGTTTTATTTATAATACAGAACATTTAAAAGTATGTAAGTGTGATTTTTTTCATCATTTTCAAGTTTTTCAAATTCATCTTGAAATCTGAAATTAAAAATAAAAACTCAAATTAATTAAAATTCATACGTAACATTGAAAAAAATGCAAAACTTCCAAGTTTTTGTGGTATGTTTCGAAATTAAATATCTCTCAGAATTCAAAAATCATAAATTTTCAATGCATGTCATGATTTTTTATGAATTTTTCATAAAATTTTCATGATTTATCGATTCTTTGGAGCCAAAAATATGAAAAACATATTTTTTTCGAGAAATCGAGGATTAATGTACATCTAATTTAATGTTCAAGTTTTCTTATTATTTTAGTCTGACTACAGTTCCAAAATTTAGAAATGTGCTAGAAAAAAAAATTGTATTTCCCGTTGGAAAACTCTGTAAACGGTGAAAAAACGCGAAAATTCGCCATGAAATTTGCAATTTTTGATATTTTTTGCTGATTTTTGGAACTTAAGCTTCTGAGCCTGGTAGAAGCTTAAGTTCCCAAATTTAGAACTGTGCGAGCAAAAAAAGTTATATTTCCCGTTGGAAAACTCTATAAAATCGGTGAAAAACGCGACAATCGGCCATAAAATTTGAAAAATTTATAAATTTGTGAAAATTTTTTAATTCTGATACAATTCAGAAACTGTAGGTACAATAATAATATACTACATTTATTACAAAATGTTTATGATACAGATTCAAAATCTTAATGGTTCGTTTAAACTAGAATTTAATGATTAATTAATTTTTGTATGTCATTTTTGGGTATTTCATTTTCATATCATTATCAAGTTTTTTACATTAAAAATTGATTTTTGCACAAAGATGTTATATAATTATTGTGAAAATTCAATTAAAATTTGGAGTTTCAGAAAATTTCCATAAATTTCGTAAATTATCAAAAATTACAACAATTTTCAAGGACTACAATTTGTAAGTTTTTTTACTTGTTTCCATTTTTTTTCACATAAATTGAAAAAAAATTTGTAGAGTTTTGCATTTTACATGTTTTAAATTTCTTGCTTATACTGTTGTAAATATGTTATTCACAAACATATCTTAAATATGTTATATGTAAACAATATTTCCGAAATTAATAGAATTTGGTTTTATAATATTTTTCGGACATAATGTTTTGCAAACAAATTATCGACATTCCACCAAATAATATATATATACATTGAAATCCAAATCAGTACATATTCAAATTCAAAACAACTTCTGACACAGAACCCAATTCCATGCATTTTCGTATCACGAATCTCGTCATAAAGTCAACGCGAACATCCGAGTTCTAAGATCTGTTCTCCAAGTAATCCACACCTCTTTGCGCAATTATGAACCCCAATTTCGCAAGATTTGGTCTTTATGCAATATCGTTCGACCTGAATCCTAGAAATGCATTAAACACGAAGAAAACGTCTGTATTTTTAATAAAAAAACCGAAAAAATGCGTCGTCAAAGAGTGGGTCGTTTGAGAGAGACTTGGAGAACAATTGGTAGCGAGAGTTGGACTCACGCTTGGCCGGGCCTCGTGTAACCTCGACGGAAAGGCGGGCAAAAGGAAACTTTTGAACGGCGGTTATGATGGAGAAGATAAAAGTAAAAATCTAGGACGTCGCGGGGTTTTTCGGGAGGTCCGGAAATGCGGATCACGCCGTCGCGTCGACGACTATCCGCCCTGTCCTCAATATTCCGCGACCCTGATTCGATAATGCTCTTTCGTAATCGTTTTATGTACACACGCGCAGCTTTTTTCAATACGAGAAGCGCTGGCAATAGGGATTCTATAAGTGAAGTACAAAATATGACATTTTTAGTGGTTCGTATACACTCAGGCAAGAGGCCTAGTTGGAATGAATGAGCTTGTAGATTTTTACAGTTAACGTATTTTTTCGAATATTTTTCCCAAGTTTTGTTGTTTTATTAAAATTTATTTTATTATTTATTTATTTTTTATTAATATTTTTTGTAGTTTTATTAGGAAAATGTGTTTCATTTTGAATATAATGATTTTGGATTTTTGATGGTCTAACTTAAAGAGCATGATTTAAAAATTTTTTTTGAATTTCAGAATTTTTGAGTTATGTCAAAAATTGGGTTTAGAGTGGTATATTTTTGTAATTTTTTATTCATGTTTTTAAGCTTAAGAGTCAGATTATTGCAAATTTCAAAACACTAGGGTTTCGATTCTTTTCTTGTTTCTAATGATTCTAGTATTTTTCTGATTTTATTACCGTTTTTAATATCGAATTAAGGAAAACTATGTCGACATATATTTTTAAGGTATTTTAAAAATTTTAAAAATTTTTCCTATTTTTCGGAATATTTTTTTTTCAAGTTTTGTTGTTTTATTAATAATTTGTAGCAGGAGTTTAGAGAGAAAAGAATTTTCGGGAGGATTTTGTTAGGAAAATTTGTTTCATTCTGTACTTTATAATTTGTATTTTTAATGGTCTTATTTAGAGTGTGATTTTTCAAATTTTTTCTGAATTTCGGAACTTTTGAGGTATGTAAGAAATTGGGTTTAGAGTGTTGTATTTTTGTAATTTTTTATTCATGTTTTTTAGCTTAGGATTCAGGTTATATTGCAAATTTCAAAACACTGAAGTTTTAATTTTTTTCTTATTTCTAATAATTCTTATATTTGTCCTATTCCGAGAATTTCGCAAAATTTTTTTTGCATTTATCTGTAGATTTCTACTACTCGATACTTTAGAATTTAAAGTTCTCTAAATTTACACCACTTTCATTGATTATAATTTTCCTTCATTTTTTATTAGGTTAAAACTATTTCTAAACATTTTTTTTTCTTCGATACGCAACCTCAACACTTATTATCAGAATTATTTCAAGAAAAAAATTGCTCTGAAGCATGAATAATTGTTATTTTCTAATTCATGAAATTAAAAAGTCTGAATTTCGTAACTTTGTTACAAAATTCACCTTGTTAGTATGTTGAACTTAACCTTTTCTTAATATTTACATGAAATAACAAATAATCACAGCCGAATTCAAGGTAGACTTTAAACTCGCAAAACACCTGACTCCATTGAATGAGGTTTACACTAAAACACCTCAAATTATGCTTCCGAAACAAGCAAGCAAATTTCAAGATCGAATCTCCAACTCTGGCAAAGGAAGCTTTAGGGTGTTGCATCCGGAAACCACTTCATCAATCGTTCATTGGAACTCATAGCTATTCTAATTACGTTCTGGGAAATAAGTTGTAGCTAGCAATTTGCTCCTTCAGAAGTTGGTTGGTGATGGGTAATCGATATTCCGAAGCGGTTTCAACCTACACTGTATGTATTTCACGAGCATTTGTCGGTGACAGTAAAAGTTTAAGCGCTTGATAATAATAGTTCCGCTGCGTTTCGCATGACAGTTGCCACTGACAATTACAAATTGCTCATGCGAGGCCTTTCAATTAAGCCCAGGTTATTATCCATTTTTTTATGACGATCTCAGTATTAAATAATTACAGGTTCAATAATAACTATTTATTATTTCATGTAAAAATGACAAAAACAGGAATTATGAACCTCAAAATCAATGAAAACCCAAACAGTAACAAAATAATACGTTGAGTTAATAGTAATGATTTTTAAAAGTGAAGTAATCAATGAAAATAAGAATAAAAAATAAATGGCACGAAAATATAAAAAACCTATAACATATTCAAGATGTACGTAGACCTAATTTTCCGGATATTTTTAAAAATACTGGAAATCTATTGAAATTAGAATTCTAGAGCACGGAATTCTAGAAATACATACAGTAGTCTACAAATAAATTAGGATCCCAAAAAAATACTGAAAATTCAAAATCGCTGTAAACTTAATACTTTAGCATCGAATTAAAGATGCATGTAGAGTAAATTTTAGAATATCAGGAAACTTAGAGAAACACAAAAAAATACTACGAAGGTGTATGAATTAAGTTAAATAATTATAAATTATTATTTCATGTAAAAATGAAAAAAATAGGAATGATGAACCTCAAAATCAATGGAAACACAAAAAGTAACAAAATAATGCGTTGAATTAAAAGTAATCATTTTTAAAAGTGAAGTAATCAATTAAAATAAGAATAAAGATTAACGAAAAGAGATTAAAATGGTATAAAAGGTTAAAAAAATGTTTAAACACTTTGAATAGTACGAAAATATAAAAAACCTATAAAATATTCGAGATCTACGTAGATCTAATTTTCCAGATATTTTTAAAAGTACTGGAAATCTATTGAAATTTGAATTCTAGAGCACCGAATTCTAGAAATCCATACAGTAATCTACAAATAAATAAGAAACCTCCAAAAATACTGAAAATTCAAAATCGTTGTAAACTTCATACTTTAGCATCGGATTTTATAAATCTGCAGAGTAAATTTTTGAATTTCAGGAAATTTTTAAGCATACTAAAAAATATTACATACGAAAGTATATGAATAAAATAAAATACGGAAATATCAGAAATTCTTAAAATACTTGAAAAAATATACTACATTTGAGATTTAATTTTTTTTTTAATTTTTGACGATCTCGTTTCGGCATGAGATTTTTCAATTTTACGAATTTCAGAGTTTCGAAGTTATTTACTAATTTATATATTAATTATAAATTTCCAGATAGTTTTCTAAAACTCGATGTTGTAGAAATCAAAGCTTTCTATCAATTTTGAATATTTCATAGATATTTAAAATAATATCAAGACAGATTTTTCCAAAAAAAACCCACCGTAAACATTTTTTCTGCTCACACCGCTAAATAATAATCGTGAAAACTGAAAAAAAATCTCTAAATCAATTTTAGCAAATTTCTTACCTTATAGGCATTTACTTCAATTCGATTTATCATGTTTATTTATAGAAAATATCTTTCTGCTGATTAATAGGTACAGATATGCTGAAATGAGCATTTTATCATTCAAAATCCCAAATCGTGTTTTATTAATCATAAATACAAAAGTAATAGATTGATTTTTCAGTTATATCATGTCTATCATTACGCACAAATGAATATACAGACTTATAATTCGAATTCACTAATACCACATGTTTTTTTCTACATTTTCTTTTTCATTAAAAATAAAGTTGATCATTCATACGTGAAATTTCAAAGTGGATAATACGCTCTTTCACAAGATTTTTCCGACTCGCAGTTTACGAAATGGATCGTAATTCGCTTGATCGTGAATTTTGCGGATTCATCAAGTGGTTCATTGATCATTCGCGTCAATTAAACTCGTACTTCAAACGCAAGGGTTTCGCAAGTGCTTCGAGTTAATTGGCGTTACATCGTTTTCTTTGGAAAAGAAATCGCTATGGCTCAATCAATAAAATTGCCAATTTTCGTCGAGGTAATATCTTGACATTTACGACAGAATGAGAACTCGCTTTTCATCCTTTCGCACGAATAATTTGCAGCCATTTAGAAATTTTCATAAGTAAATAGAAAAAACATCAAACCCTCCAAATTTTCGTGATTTAACAGTCGTGGAAAATAAAAATAGAGTAAGAGTAAATTTTTTATGTATCTGTGTAATTTCAGTTCAGTAAATCGTTTCCATTCACTGTGTCAACTTCGCGTTGCTTTGAAAACATTTAACTAATTTCTCCCTTGCATAAAACTTTAAGCTCTAAAGTACCTTCGAATACTAATTATACAGTAAAAAATTGTCGGTTGCAGCCCCACTTTATATCAAAGGAAAATGAGAGAGAGACGAGGAGTAATTCATTATATAAACGAATACAGAGATGATAATGTGGCTTTTTTTCTGTGAAACTTGTTTGAAATTATCGTTATAAACTATGATCAAAAAATGTTTATGTATTGAACTAATTATGCAAGTGAGAAATATATCATTAAAAAAATACTCTTTTGTAGTATAATTAAATTTCGTATATTTCACCAAATTATGTGTTTCATCTGCAAACCCGAGTCGAAATTTCATCTTGAATTTCAAATCTTTCAATTCTTTCAAATCTTGTTATCGAAGACGAATGGAGATGAAAATTATTAACGTGGAAATTATGCGTATCGCACAATAATTATTGCCAAGAAATATGCCTTTTCATTTCTCGTTTCCTTGGTAAATATCCTATATTTTCACACTCGCCGTAATCTCTTCGCGGTAAAGACGCAATTTCCGCGTCGCGAAACTTCTCATATCTCAAATCTCTACAGAAAATGATGAATATTGGAAATGTCAGTGGTTAAGTGGAATAAATACGAGACTTCAATATTAAAACGATGAAATTGCTCGTTGCTACGTGTCGTTAAATAGCTGCGTCTTGTCGTTTTATTGTTTAGCTTTCAATATGCAGATTTATTACGTCAGCTTTCATTTCCACTTTATTTGAATTTTTTTCCATTTCATAGCTTCTACTCGATAACGTGATTTGTTTGGAAAAGAAGAAATTGAAGTGCGAATATCAAGCAGGCAATGGGGTTTCAAATTAAGGTAAAACTAGTTATTATTTCATGAATAAAATTTAAAAAAATAAAATAATGAAAAAGTAATGAAAGTTTTGGATCTACCATCAACATACACAAGAAATCTCACAATGTGAAACTTTTTATATCTTACTTTAGTGTATTTAATGATTTCTATTTATGCACACATGTAATTAAAACAAGTAAAGTAGATTTAAACAAGAAGAGAAAGAAAAGTTTCTTCAAATAGGAGTCGATAATATTCAAATCACGATTTTAAGTAAATTGATGTGATTTAAATTTAATTGGTGGAAGTATTTTTGAAAGACACAGAGTTTCTGTGCCTTCGTCTAAGTTTTTTATTACCTCTCATGCGTACAATAAATTATCAAGCGAAATATTTTCGATTTGGCACAGTGGGATGAATAAAAGGAGAATGCTGTTTTTTGCTACGAATGAATGGGACCCGTCAGAACGTCAAAAACGACAGTTGAAATACGTTGGTTCGGTATACGATAGATGGTCCTTGAACTAAACGATGCATGTATGAAAAAACCATGAATATGTGTATATTGCAGGCGACCATTATAAATACTTTGAATCTTTGCATCATAACTTGCAATTAACATTGCATCAACCTAACTTTTGATTAAAATAAATATTACTTACTACTTCTTATTCTTTAATCGACATTTTTAGTTTATTATTTTTCATTCTATGTTTATTTCTTCTTTTGTGATCTAAATTTCACCGTATATTGGGGGCTTCGCCCCTCTACCCCCACCGGGGCTCTGCCCCTGTACACCGTCGGGGGCTCCGCCCCCCGAACCCTGATTCTGATATTTTAGATACAGGAATTTTGAAAATTTCGCTCATTTTGTAACACAATATTCAATTGACTGAATGAATTTTGATTAAATTTGAAAATTGAATTCTGGAAAAAGGATAAATAAAAAAAGTTTATGACAGTTCACTGAAAAAAGGTCTGTTTTCCAATGTTGACTTGACGCTATCTCGTTTGCTTTTACAGTAAAACTGAAATCGCGCGCAAAATCTGACGCTTGTAGTCAAAGATGTACAGAAAGAGGAAAGTTCTCTCGCCATTCACGTCTGCATTGTCTGAGATAAAACATTTCTCGCTTTGATAGAACGTAAATATACTTTTATCGCGAATATTCACGTGCAAGGAACTCATGTCAGAGTAATCTTCCATAAATAATAAATAAATACATTGTGGAAAAATTACATACTTAAGTTAAAATTCACTGACTTCCCCACGTAAAAATGGTTTTTAAAATCATCCATGAGAGGTTTGAAAGATTTCGAAAGGTGTGAAAAACATTTTAGAACAATGCCGGCAAAGTGCGTTGAATTAAAAACGTGGGAATAGAGTAACGTGGAGCATGAAAGTCGATTGAACAAAACACGAAGACTAGGAGTGACTCGCACTAAAAAATAAGGGAGTCCATAAAAGTTAGAGCTTTTTTTTTTGCGCCGCAAATCCAAGATTACTGATTGTGGAATATTTCAATTTACTCCGAAGGATTACATTTTGCCTTGCGTGATGTGCATTTCATAGCCCTTGTGTGTTATCATGAAGATTCAGTTTTACGAATTTTATGATTTAATTTATGGGTGGTTTAATTTTTAATATTGTTGGGATTTTTTTTCCTGCAAAATGGACTGTTCGTTGGGATATAAACGTTTTAATAGATTGTTGCAGGATTGAAATTGATGATCATTACTAGGTTAGTTGTAAAAAAATTTTGTGATTATTAAATTTTGGCGTATTAATATAAAATACGAATTATTATAAACATGAAAAAAATTATTACTTTATGTCAATATGCTAAAATATGGATGAAAAATATGAAAATGATGAAAATGAAATTCGGTCTTCATTTTAACGCAAGTCATATGAAAATCCATTGAACCCTTGGCAAATTATACTAATTAATATAAAACTCTGTATAAATATTCATCTTCAAATAACTTTTGCAAAAATGACTTTTCCAGAAAAAAAAATTTATGGAGTTGTTTTTTATCGAAACATCTATCGATTGTCGAAAGTACGATAAAAAAAATGAAATTTAGGTTTTGGGGTCGATTTCAAAAATTTTGACTTACACTGAGAAAAAACATAGTAATTTGTAGTATAAATATTGTAAAAATAACTATTCTAGGAAACGCTACAATATTATTTTAATGTTTTATATATTATAGTACATTAAGCTATGAATATATTTCATTTTACCATGCAGTATAATAAAACGTCAAAAATCGCAATTACAAGTTGATATATACAAAAAAATACTAAACATATTTTATTTTTTTCCTTAGTAGATAACAGTTTTCGTTAAAAACTAACAAGTCTTCGAAATTTTGAAAAATTGAAGGTTCAAAAGAAAATTTCATTCAATGAATGTCATGGAATATCTGAAGGTTATCAATAATCTTACAATTTCCTTTAAATTTGCAGAATCTTGAAAAATTTCGATATATTCATATATTGTAGAAATTTTTTAAAATTCTGTTAAACTACAAAACTGTGTTAAGGTCACAGAATTTTCAAAAAATCATGAAATGTTTTTTCGTACAACAATCATGGATAACTATAGAGATTTCAAAAAAAATCTAAGAATTTTTAAAATTTTGGAAAATTGAAGGTTTCAAAGAGTTTTGTAGAATATCAGACATTATTTCCATAGTCTGAAAACTGTAAGAAATTTCGAATTTGAATAAAAATCAAGAAATGAAAATATCTAGGAAATTTTTTAATAAATCTAAATTTCAAAATCTACAACATTATTTTAATTTTTCATATACTATATTACATTTATCCATAAATATATTAATTTTTACCATGCAGTATAGTGAAACGTCAAATATTGCAATTGTAAGTTGAAATATAATAAAAAATACTAAACATATTGTATTTTTTATTTTCAATAAAAAATAACAAGTCTTCAAAATTTTTAAAAATTGAAGGTTCCAATACAAATTTAATTCAATAAATGTCGTGGAAAATTTTGAAGATTGTCAATAATTCTACAATTTTCTATAAATTTGTGAAATCTTGAAAAATGTCGATAAATTTCGTAAATTGGGGAAATTTTTCAAAATTCCCCAATTTACTATAAAACTATAAATAAACTATAAACTATAAACTATAAAAAAAATGTCGAGGTCTTTGAATTTTCAAAAAATTGAAAAATGTTTTCCCGTACAAAAATCATCGATAACTTTAGAGATTTCAATAAAAATATATGAGTCTTCAAAACTTTGAAAAATTGGAGGTTCCGAAGAATTGTGTACAAGAACAGAAATTATTTTTTTCCCATGCATCCGTAAAAAAGGCCACTTTATTTCTATGGAATGCGGGAACAAAATCCCCTTTTTGGGGTACTCGGAAATCAGCGGGAAATATC
>JAPYZL010112346.1:0-14628 GCA_030522825.1 Platygaster orseoliae
AGTCGAGTGGAGTAAATGAAACAACCTGAAATCGCTCAGTTACGCTATCTTTGGCAGACGTCGTAAATCGAGTTTTCGATGTTCGAGTTGTGAAAAATTTGTTACGTTACAGGGGGGGGAGGGTGTAGTGAGGTTTGTTATGTTGTGTTACGACCAGGGGGGGGGGGTCAAAAAAGGTCGAAAAATGCGTTACGTAATATGTGAACGGCCCCAAATATGGAATTAAAATCTTGAAAGGCATGACTTTTCAATTTGATATGGCAATTATACTTTTGTACTTGCTGAGTTTTCACATTCGTGAATCCCGATTTTTTACCAATCTGAATTTCCAAGCTTTTATTGTTCATTCAAGTTCAATAGTATGGAAAATAGAATCTACTTTACTTTATAAAACTTGGTTTGAAAAAGTTCACTTCAGTTTTAAAATATTTAAGGCTGTAGTCAGAACTGACTTTTTGGGGAGCTTAAAATTTCTTGGAGCATCACTATGAAAAAAAAGAAAAAATGTCAATGATCCTTGTAATAACCTTTGATTTGTAATAATTAATAATCATTTCTAATAACCCTAAATTTGCTTTTAGCTGAAAAAATGATGCTGATTAACGTTACGTTGTAAAACTAATGTTGCAAATATTTTGAAGTTGGAACATTTTTCAAGAATCACATTTAGCTAAAATAAATCGAAAAGTAGATGAAATAATTGTTTAAATTTCACAGACTAGAATTAGGAAGATTTGAAGATCGCGAACAAAACCGAATTTTCAAATGTTATTATTTTACTTTACTTGTTGCATAAATTTTTGTAATAAAAAATTCACATTTACAAGCAAGAGATCAACTATTTGCAGTAAATCAGAGCGCTATCATTATAAATTTTACTAATAATGCAAATGTTATAGATATGATTGAAGTTCCAAACGTTTATGAAATAAACGAAAACAAAAAAAATATTAATTTCACATATTTACCCATGATTGAATAAAAAAAAAAATTTAGAGAGAAACATATTTTACTTGGTTTAATTATTTTTTAGATTTCTGATAGATTTCCAAACTTTTGTTTCCTGCAGGTTTTTTTAAGATTTTATAATAATTGATTTTGTTCTTGTAATAATCTTGTAATAAACAAAGGTGATAAAAAAAAATGATTTTGTAATAATCTAAATTGATTTTAAGAACTTATGGATTGTCATTATTTTTATAGATTTTTGAAAAGTTTTCTCTGAATTATTTTAAGTATTTCATAAACTGCTAGTATTTTTAGTACTTTATGTATTTTTTTAAAATTAATTTTATTTTGGAACTTTTTTAAAATATTACATGAACTGCTTTTATTAAATTTTTTTTTTAGAATTTTTTAAATTTTGTGAGAAATTCTAGTATTTTTAGTTTTCTTATATATATATTTTAGTAATGTCGGATAATCGAATTATTATGAAAATTGAAGCTAATGAAAATTATTTCTACATATTTTTGAAGTGTTTAATAACTTTCTGATTTTTTTATATTTTATAAACCTTTTGTGAATTCCAAGTCGAATTTAAAATAAAAACAAAATTCGAGGTTATCGCGCGAGAAATATGCCTTGCCGTCTGTACATGCCTGCACATGGCATTTTGATTAATATTTTGGACAATCCTATAATTGATAGTTTTGTTATTGAAAATTTTTTTTTGAATTTTAAATCCAACGTAAATAATATTCATTTAGTTTCCAATTCATTTCAACAGTAAAATGAATTTTATTTGCCGGTAATTGATAGTTTTGTTATTGAAAATTTTTTTTTTGAATTTCAAATCCAACGTAACTAATATTCATTTAGTTTCCAATTCATTTCAACAGTAAAATAAATTTTATTTGCCGGTATGAAATTCAACATACATTTAAATTTCTCACGTGCGCCAACTGAACGCGCAGTTAAATCTTTCCGACAATCGTCAGCTGATTTCGATTTCACTCCCTCGAGTAGAGAAGTTTCACTTCAAAAATTAAAAACGAAAATAATATCTGTTAAATATCAATAATTATGAATTTATTTTATTACTAGGAATGACAGAAATTTTTTCTTATTTTTTCGTTTATTTTCAAACATTTCGAACTTCTACATTGTAAAAGAGACATTGTTATAAATAAATACAAATAAGCATTTATGCAACAATTGTTATTAGCCACCTCGAGCAACTCGAGCATGGAGAAAGGAATGGCCAGCGACGGAAATAAGAAACAAGTGTCTTCAATACTTGCAAACACCTCACTACAACCACACAAGTTTGGTAGATAGGATCGTTGGCGACGAAGACTGTATATCAATTTTTATACTAAGAAAAAACTTTATCAACCTCCATGAAAAAATTGAACGTTATTCAAATAACACCCTTTTATTTTCAATTTTATTTGATACGACCTTTGAAGCCAAGTTTAATTAATTAATAACTTTTCACGGAAAAAACCCCAAAGAATTAGTTTTCTCATCCATCATTTTTCTTGAATTTCCTGAATAATAATCAAAAGCTTGGGAATTACACAAAAGGGAATAAATTTTTTGTAATTATTTCCCTGATAACTTATTGTTAAAAACAACTTAGCTTTAAAAATCATATAAATGAATAAAAAAAATTGAATTTAAACAACACAAAGTGTTTATTTCTAAACGTATTCATGCAAACCTGAATATCCTTTCATTTCTTAATAAAAAATATCGCATTAATTGCAGAAAAGGAATTCCAATAGTATTTGAAATAATTTTGAGAAAGACAAAAACTATTGAAAGAATGGTTTATTTCAGGTTTGTACTTGAACATTTACGTGCCAATAAAAGATCCTGACAAATTAGTGCCGGTAATTTTTTGGATCCACGGAGGATGTTTTCAATTCGGTGGAGCCACTCCCAACGCAGCCAAATATGTGGTTGATAAAAACGTGATACTTGTCACTATTAATTATCGCTTAGGACCATTAGGTGTGTCGAACAAAATTTATTTAAAAACAATTATCTACTTGTATTAATTACAATACATCATAATTACTAATTTTAATAAATGAAATTACAAGTCGATCTTTATATTTTGTTAAACAATTATCACTAGTTAAAGATCAGCCACTTATTTAATGTTTATTTATTTATTTAAACAATTAAACGGGTTGAAAACCCTTTATACAGTATCTATTTTTATATTATAGTTATGATTCGAATGAATAAATAGAAAAGATGGTGAAAGTTTTAATACAGAATCATAAATGGAAAAGAATCATGAAAAATTTGCAGGATTTTTGAGTACCGAGGACCAAGTGGTTCCGGGTAATATGGGATTGAAGGATCAGAGTCAGGCTTTGCGTTGGGTGTCGGAAAACATCAAATCTTTCGGAGGAGACCCAAGCAAAATAATTTTGGCTGGTAGCAGCGCGGGTGGGGCCAGCGTGCATTACCATTACATGTCACCAGCAAGCGCTGGTCTTTTCAAAGGTCACCTTTTTTCAACATTATTTTATATTAATAAGAATTTTTTTTAGTTTATTCTAAAAGGCAATTTATTCAAGTTCCAACTTTTTAATCAGCATTGCGTGGTCCTTTTTAATGTTATATTACGCTGTTATAAATAAATACGTAATTAAAACTTTATAGAGGCTTAAGCAGAAAAAATATACATTTGTTACGGGATTTTGTGATTTTTACTCTTTGACGATCTGGTTATGAGAGAACAATACATTTTTAAATTTTTGGAATTTTGGGATTTCGAAATTATAGAACTTTTAGATTCCAGTGTCGCACATTTTTCGTAAACATGTTTAAAATAATGATACTCGGTTTTTATTATGTTCAAGTCACTGAGAATTATTTTTTGTTTTTAATTATACTTTTAAATTTTTCACGTTTCTTAAGTATTTATACAAATTAAAAGGTTTTTTTTAATATAATAAAATTTTTCTATACAGCTCTCTAGAACTAGATACTATAATATTTAATATTTCAACGATTTTAGTTGTTTTACTTGATTTTTCAGGTTTCTAGAAATATATGTATTCTAGGATTCAGTTTCATAAAATTTTAGAATGATTATCTTTACATTTTTGAGTATTAAAAAAATTGTAGTGACTTGGCATTTTTTTAGTATTTAAGAAACTTCGAAGGATTTCTTAGTATTTTTCGAGGTTTTTAATATTTTTGTAAATTGATATATAGATTTCTAGAGTTAAGTGCTCTAGGATTCAAATTTCAATCGAATTTTAGTAATTTTATCGATTTCTGAGAAAATTACTTACATCAACGTAAATTTGAATTATTTCTTAGATATCTTATATTTTTGTTTTTTGTTTGTATTTATAAAATATTGTATCATTTTCGAGTTTTTCTGTGAATTTCTATCATTTCTAGATCTTAGGAATTGGTTCAGATTTTTCAAAAAACAGTTTTTTCACAGAATTCTGCCACTTTCAGTATTTCTTCTAAGTTTTTATGATTTGAAAAACTTTATGGTATTATGACTTTTTTTCAAGATTTACAAAATTCAATATTCCAGTGTTCGAAGCTTTTTCCGATTTTTGCATTTTCGTAAACTCTAGTTTTTCTTTATTAATCACCGTGTTGAAACAATGTTTGAATTTTTCATTTTTTTGGTTATTTTAGCCAAGTATGTATAATCAGAATTTAGTAAAACAAAAAATTCTTCTGCAGCTAGGACTATTGTTATTTTTGTGTTAATGAAATAAAGAATTCTGTACTGAAATAAAGATTAGAGTCTAAAATAACATGTTTGATCATTTTTATCAGTTCTATTATTCATAATTTTAATTTTAATGCTTCATTAAAAAATTTTGTCCTCATTTTTCGTGAGAATATAATTAATTTTATTTAAATTTCGGGAGGGGTTTGAACTTAATTAAATTCCACATAAAATTAAAAAAGATGATGTTTAAAATATAAGGTACAAAAAAGAATTATTATCAACGATTATTTATTGAGATGAGTTTTATTAAAAAATATGAAAATAGGACATTAAACAAACAACAAGTAAGATACATTAGTTAACTTCAGAGATTAAAATGGAAGTAAATTAAGATGGAAAAAGAAAAAACACAATTTCAATTCTAATATTATACAACTGTTCAAAGTTGATTATGTCTCTAGATAAATTATTATTAAAAGAATTTATGTGTGCTTTATTGCGTTTTTAGAAACATTGTTAATTATTATCTTGTAAAATTTTTTTTTATTCAAAAGACTATGTCATTGTTATATAAACTTTTCGTAGCTTTGAAAGGGATCACACAATAATGATCGAATTCAAAAAAACAAATAGTTATTTTCGTAATCGGGAGCTAGAGCCAATTTTGGCGAAGCCGTACGTGTTTGCCCGAGCCGGAGGCGAGGGTCAAAATACTAAAAATAGGATAAACCAAAATTGACGATAGCTCACGATTGCGAACAATATTTTTCATCACGATAGCCTCAAAGTCACGTCAAAATGTCAGTTTTGAGGTTAGATTTATGAAAAAATCTTTATTAAACAACCCTAATGAATAAAAATGAAGTTCTATAATTAACTAATAATGCTACCAGAACATGTTAGCATCCAAATAAATATCCAATAACTTGATACAAAATTCAGGAGGAATTTCTCATAGTGGAACGGCTTTGGATGCATGGACTCAAACTGAAAATTCAGCAGAAAAAGCTCGAAAATTGGGCTCGATCATGGAGTGCCCAAAAGGCAACAGCACGGAATTAATAAATTGTTTGAAAAACTGCCCAGCTTGGGACATTGTTGCTGCTACAAAACAATTCATGGTGATGATACTTTGCCATTTTTCTCTATTGCTGTGAAATTTTACTCATAATATATTATTTATTTAAAGTCGAATACGTGAAAGTTTTTGACGAAAAATGAAATAACATCTTAAACTAGTCGAAAGCGGTGGTTTTTTACTATTTTATAAAATCAAGAAATTTGATTCTTCTTTTATTTTACATCACTTTAATTTGTATGGACTAGTCAAATGTTCTCATAAATATGTAACTCAACATTCAGACTTTCTTGCAACGTGACAAATACCAGAATTCAAATATAATGGAGTGACCCCAAAGATAACATTCACCTAAATTGATAAAAAAAACACATAACTCACTCCAATGAAAGCAATAGATGCTAATTTTCATGTTTTTCTTGAGGTTATAAATAATGTTATTCAAGTACAGTCTCTATGATAACTAATGATGTAAGCTCGTCATTGACCGGTCATTTGACGCGGTCATTGACGGTCATGACCGTCAATTGACCAAAGCAATCTACTGTCAGATTTGATGGTTAGTGACCGTGACCGGTCAACACAATTCGTACAGTCAAACTAACATAGACAGAATAGAAAAATTTTAACTCACTTTGTAATGAAACGGTTCATAATACTACCAAGAATTTGAAATAAACAGTTCTGAATATATTTTAGTTTTAATGTTTGATTATATATTTTTATTAAAAATCATGTATAATCATACGAAATAGTCTTGCGTTTTTTTGTGTCACAAAAATAAAATTTGAAAAAATAATCAAAATATCTTCTGAATTGAAATTCCAAAAATTCATGCAGGTGATTTCGGTATGAAAGTTTCTACATATTATGTTGATAAGAAATCATAAATTTTATGAAATATTGTCTTTTTTTCAGTAGAAATATTACTCATACAAGTTTGTATCTATTTTTTTTACTTAAATATGTTGAATGGAAGCATTTTGAAACATAAGAAAATAAGATCCGATACTTACTTTGACACATTATGAATTATGTGAATATGTGATAGAGTGTTTCAGTTTTTATCTATTTTGCCAAAACGTTTTCGATGTAGCTCAAAAAGTTGTTTCTTCATTGAGTAATGTAAGTAAACATGAGACTGTTTTTGAAACAACAATCCAAATTTGTTCGCAATTTAGTTTTTTTTTCATCAATTTAGATTAGGATTCAAACCACTGTGTATCACGATAAAGTTACATGAATAATTTTTTATTAGAATAACTACTAATTGATGACAACTTACAATTTCGATAGTATTAATAAACAGATATGGTCGGAAAAAGGTTGATTGACCGTCACTGGCCGGTCAGAACACTTTCTGACCAGTCAATTTACATAAGAGTGTAAATTCTTTACGGTCACTGACCGTCAAATGACTGTCAAAATGACCATGACGTCAGAGAAATTTTCCTGACCAATCAATTCACATCTCTGATGATAACCCATGTATTTTTGGTTCGAAATACTGGACTTTGTCACGGAGCAACAATTTTTCTGAACTCGAAAAAAATCTGAAAAAATTTAAGAATATGCGTTAAATCTTCTCGAAAAACTCAACGAAATTTCATGAAATCTGTAAACGATTCGGTTTCATGACAAAGAAATTATTATTAGATACCCTAGAACATACATGAAAATGTTTTGAAAAACAAAAATTTTTTTGAGTTTTATTGAAAAAGTAAAATGAAGGTTCCAAGGAAAATAATAGTATCAAATTTTGGTAATTTATAAAAACTTCCATAAAAATATGAAAAAATTCTACAAAAAATAATAAATACTAAAAATACGAAAAAAAATTAGAAATACTAGATATTTTAAAAATACTATGCAGATATAACTACTTTAGAAATTTATATAAATACTACACATTTATGAAACTTTAAATCTTAAACTCTCGAATTTGAAAAATCTTTGTAACAAAAAATAAAAATTGCATAATTCTACAAATTGAACAAATGTATAAATATTGGAAAAATACCAAAAATAATAAATACGTACGAAGTACTATAAATTTTTAACGATACTATTTTCCGAAGTCTATTAAAAAACTACGTGAAAGAATGTCGAGAGCTTTAAATTCTGAAACATAAAATTACAAAAGTCTTTAAAAATATTATAAATCTATTTGAATCTAATTTTTTCAAAAAACTTTAAAATAACTAAAACCCTCTAAAAATATAAGATAACCCTTCAAATGGTATACATACTGAAAAAATAAATAATGACATATTTTGGTTTTGTAAGAGAAACGATACATTTGAAAATTTAAAACCTTGAACATTGCAAGTTAGTTTTTCAGATATTATAATGGCAAAATAAATATTCACTAGTTCATTACATGTGTATAAAATTTACTCTTTTCACATTTGAGCTTGCTCCTTCATGAAAAATTTCGTTGAAACGTTTCTGGACTTGACACAATGCATTTCAAAAGATTGACAGGAACAATTATTTTTCAAATTCATGAGAAAACCAACTGTTTCATCACTTTTCCAGCCATGGCTTTACAACCCTTACACTCCTTTTGGCCCAGTCGTGGAAAAAACTCAAGAACATGGCTATTTTATAAACAAATCACCGATCGATATTATTATGAACAATGAAATTTATAATGTTTCTTGGATAACTGGTGTAACAAAAGATGAAGGACTTTTTCCGGCAGCTGGTAAAGTTTCGCAAATGAGTTTTTCGGATTTAATTAAAAATTTTTTTTCTAAAGCAGAGAATAGTTTTACTTGTGAACTCCAAAAATTGCAGACATTTGTTTGAATTAATTACATGAAAAATGCAGTTGTATAATTTTTAAACAATCCCAAAAAACTCTAAATGCTTAACAATTAGTTAGGAAACTTTCAATTAATCTTAGTAAAATTTTTCAATGAACTTGTCGTTCAATAGACTCAATTTTTTGAGTTCCAAAATAGAACATTCAAAAACTCGAAACAATGTGCCAAGAAAAAATAGTAGTTTACTCTTAGGGTTATTTTTTTGCGTCGAAAATTTAATTTCTGAAGTGATGGCGGGAAGTCTGCAATGTTGGATTTTAGCACTCGCTTACTTAAACTTGTCACAACAATTGTTTTCGCATTAGTTTTCGTTTCGGATCAGTTTTCACGTCATCGGATTACAAGAAAATGTCATGTAATAGAAACTTTACATGGAATTTAACTATAACAGTGAGTAACTTTCGAGAAAATTCTGCAAAAGTGCTTTTGTGAAACCACCATTCGTCATTGCCTGGGAAACGGTAATTTTCGACGCAAAAAATTGACCTGGAATGGTCAATTTTCGGAAAAATTCGTTAAAAAAGTCACATTTCCACATAAATTTGGAACATTACAACAGATTTCATAAACGACAAGAGATTGATGAACGACTTAAGCACGGATTGGGAAAATCTGGCGCCAGCTCTGCTGGACTACCAGTACACAGCGCCACCAGAAAAACACGCGGAAATAGCGCGAAAAATAAGAAAGCATTACTATAAAGAGGACAAAATCAACGCGACAAGAATAGATATAATGACGGAGTTACTTGGAGACAGATTTTTCAAAGCGGATGCACAAAAAGCTGCCATGTTACACGCTAAACACAGCAAAAGTCCAGTATGGTTTTTCAAATATTCTTACAGAGGGAACAAGTCATTAAGTGATTTTTTTACTGGAACCACGAAAGATTTCGGTAAGTCTAAATTAAATACTTTCTTTTAGATAAAACCAGATTTACCCCCCCCCCCCCAAAAAAAAAAAGTTTTTTTTTTATAACTCGTGAAATTATATGTGGCAAGTTCTACAGAGCATGAAAAATGCAGCCTATTTCATACACTTTTTTCGTCACTTGAAAAAAAAAATGCAACTTTATAAATAATAGAATGTTAAATATAACAATGAACGCATTAAAATAGTTCATGATCGATTCTAATTTGGGTTATTTATTAATATTCCTTTAACCAGTTTTGAATTATCAATTTCGTGCTCAAGGTTCTGAACCCAACTTAAACTCCTATGGAAAAAATATGGGAAGGAACGAGAAATCGGCGATTTTTTTATCGAAAAATTGAAATTCGTTGTTTCAGTTTATCAATTATATAGAAAATATAATTAATTATATTTTCAATTATAATAGATGCCTGTTAAAAAATGCAATAAAGTTATCAAAGTTGCCATTGTATAGTACTGCAGATTGTTGCTAATAGAAAAATTTTATTGTACTAATTCGGACTCAGACGATGAAATAAAAAAATGCATAAATTAAAAAAATTTCACTAATCAATATGAAATTAATTTATCCAGCATTTCAAATCATGATTTTTTATGACGATTTTCAAAAACAAAATTTACTACAATGAACATACATAATAAAGTTTTATTAAAAAACCGAATTCACTACATTATAGAAAAACAATAACTGCCAAAAAAAAAGAATTTCAAATATCACAATATCTGGATCAGAAACTAGGAATTTCGAATTGTTTTATTGAAAAATTGAATAGTTAAAAAATTGATAATTTAATTAATAGATCGTAACTCAGTTTTTTGAATAAATGATACAACTTATTGCTGTTGACTTATTAAAAATCAGTGATTTCGAATTTTAGAAATTATAAATTTTATGACGATTTTCTTATTAAATTTGCTATAAAATGATAGCTAAGAAAAAAATCGAGAAATAAAAATTAGTAAAATGGTTATGATTATCCATTGAATTAATGAAAAATCTAAATTATTAGAAAAATGTGATTTTAGTATATTGGATGTGAACTTTAAAAAATTGTAAATATTTTGCATTAAAAAACAAAATCGGCTGCACTTTTATAAATTTTTGTTGATAAATAAAGAAATTTGTTTAAATCATTATTATTCAGTGTTTGAAATTTATTAATTTTCAACCAAGTTTTTTTAATCAAACTAATTGCAAAGTGAAAGAATTAAAAAATTGAGAAGTTTAATTTAAAAAAAATTTTCAATTAATATCACTAATAAAAATGATGAATAAAGATGGTGAATTTCTTATGATGAATTTTAATAAAATTTTTTAGTAATCCTTAACTGTCGTTATCTCATTTTTAAATAAAAAACCCAAAAAATTGGAATCACAAATTCTTCTCATCTCGGAATTTGTTTTTTTCGTTAACTTGGCCCATAAATATCGTTATCTTCAATTTTTTCATTTTTAGTCTATCTTTTCAACTCTTACTTTGTATTCAATTCAATATTAAATACTGGCGTTCAAAATTCATAAGGGGTAAAATTAGAAATTAAAATCAGAGAAGAAGCTCAAGTTGAATATGCATCATATTATGTAATTATTTTTTGTTAAAAGTAAAGCTAAAAAAAAAATTGCAATCATTTTTTTCATTATCGAGTAGACATAAACTTGAAGCATTGAAAATTCAAGTGTAAGAAATTATGAATCTCATTATTTGAATAAAGAAATGTTAAACATTTTGTCAATATTGGGATTGTGTCAACAGGTGTGAGTCATGCTGACGAAACTCGAATGATTATCAATAGTGAAAAAATTGGCGAATACTCAAATCCCAGAGATGTAGCTGTGAGGAATGAGATCATTGATATCTGGGTGTCTCTTGCCAATAATGGGTAAATAAAAATTTTCTTCAAGTTTGATAATAAAAAAAAAAAAATTTTTTTTAATTTTTTGTAATCGAAATTCAAGATATGGCCAAAATAATAAATTGGCCAGAATTTGCAATGATTGAAATCCAGAAAGTATAATGAATAAAACATGTGGAAACTTTATTAAGTAACATAAAATCGTACCAAAGATTAGAAGTAAATTGACTGATGGAATTCTGTATCTTTTCTATCAAAATTTTTTCCAAGCGAAAAATCATGAAAAAATTACTCGTAACGAAAAATTAGGGATTAAAAAAAAATCTTATAAATAGAGCTAGGATAGTCATGCAAATGCATGTTACACGCATATTGGGCATATTTTACTATTTGAAGCATATTTTGATTTATAGGTCATGTTCGAGCATATTTTATAATATTATGACAAAAATCTGAAGAAATTCGATAACAAATGTTTCTGATTTAAAATCAGTACTATTTATACTGATCATCTCGTGGAATTGAAACTCATTCGACTTTCGAGTTATTTATTTTTTGATAAAGTGATCAACATTGAAGCAAAGAAAATACTTACATTCCCCAGTATTTGCCACAATTTAGCGTTCATAAAAGCCAACTTCATGTTCGTCGTGCATAAAATTAAACAATTTGAAACGAAAAGTTTCGAAATGAAAAAGTGCGTAGATATCTATAAAGTTCGCTCGATCTAAAACTCAATGGAGGATAAAGACTTTTACACTAAGTTTGAAGAAATTATAGCTCGTTATGTGAACTACAATGTTTTGGTTAGGATTAAAGATATTTTGAATGGAAATGTACGAAATAAGAGCCATCGCATTTCGAATGAATATATAGCATCTTTGATGCCATATGAAATCGCGCTATTCAAATTCACCGTTGTGACGTCAGTGGATGTGGAACGTTCTTTTTCAACCTACAAGTCCGTTTCAAGCGAGAAGCGACGATCTTTCACGTTTGAACTTCTAGAGCAACATCTTGTTTTGACATGCAACAGGGACCTGTTGTGAATTTTTATATTGTACTGCAAATATAATGATATGATATGGGACATGCATGTAGACCTTGGTGGAAAAAATCTGTTCAATCCCATTGAAACCCATTGATACCGGTAAAAAATTCCGATTGCGAATGGTGCTCTGTGTAAATCAAATGGACTTTTCAATGGGTTCAACAGTTCATGACCTGTTGGACCCATTGAAAAGTCAATTTGATTTACACAGAGCACCATTCGCAATTGAAACTTTTTACCGGTATCAATGGGTTTCAATGGGATTGAACAGATTTTTTCAACCAGGGGATGCTAAAATAAGAACATTTGCCAATTATAAAAAATGAAGAACTAATTATCCCAATTTTTACCGTCTTCAACATCATTCTTTCATATTTTTGGTATTTTTGAGTGCATATTCTTGAGCATATTTTGAGTTTTTTCATGCATATTTGCATGCATATTTCAGCCTTTTTTCGTGCATAACTATCCGAGCCTTACTTATAAATTATAAAAATTGATATTAAAAGGTGGATTATACAAAATGAATCAACTTGTAAGAAAATTGAAGGGTATTTCAATTCATAAACTTTTAGGATACCGAAAGCGAGTTCTCCCTGGCTAAGTTTGAACAAAACTGAAGACACTCTCCGATACTTAAATATTTTTGGACCAAATCAATCGAAAATGGAGTCAAGTGACAATTTTGGTGAAGCAAGCTTTTGGTCAAGTTTAGAACTAGACGAAAACAATATACAAGTTAACAACGCTCGCAATTCGTCTAATGCCAAGAAAAATTCTGCTATACAAAGTGTTTCTTCAACTACATTAACCTTTCAATTACTTATAATTAGCATATACCTTATTTGATAAACTTCTTTAGAACACTAAAAAATAGAAATAGATAAATAGAAACAGAACATATCTTCGAAATGCAAATAAATATATATGAGCAAATGAAAGAAAGCATCTGTAGAGTTAAGAAAATAAAATCTGTGCGTTTTTCATGTATACAAGGATTATTATCCATAATAAATATTATTGAGTAATTAAAAAAATTTTCGTCATGCAAATTGTTTTTCAATATTTTTATCGCATTACTACTATTCAAATGTTTCAGAAAAAAACATGTTATACTTTTTCAAATGCACACATTGAAATTTATTAACATACATTTAACACATGAAAAAAATGTGTTTTATAAATAAAAATTAAAAAGGGTTTTTCAAGATCGTCTAAATAATCAATCAGAATCTGTTCATGGAGATTTCTGCATTGCGTTTGGGCAAACGATGTTTAATGTACATTTCAAAACACAGTCTTTTGAACAAAGTCATTTGTGATTGATTATTTAAATTAAAGTCATATGAAGGTCAAATCTGAAAAAAAAGAATCAGAACTGTATGCTTTTTTCGCGAATTCGAAATTGGAGTGTACTCAAATGGAAGAAATAATGTTATCTATGTTCAAACAAATCCTGGTGAATCAGCGTAATAAGATTCTGCAAATGGTATTTTTAGTCACGTTCAAATATACTTTTCGTATGTGGAGTTTTCAGTTCTACATTTTTCTGTATTTAATTTGATATTTTTCTTGGTTTTCTATTTTTATTTTATTATTACTAGTGCTACTTTGAAGATTTGGATATTTTTTGTATTATATATATTGTGTATTTTATATTATACAGGGTGTGTCACAGTGTGCGGAAATCCTTGGAACCATAAATTCCTTATGAAATTCGAAGAAGACTTTTCCCTTGCCATTTTTTACAAAACTCAAAATAAAGAAAGTTATTCAAGTTTGAAATTTAAACAGTAAATGCACTTTTTCGACAAATGGGGATAAAAACCACGGATCAAACTTTACCTTAATTTTCTTCATATTTTCATAAGTCAAAAAATCCTTTGCCATTTTTCAAAAAAACCGAAACAAAAAAAGATATTCGAGTTTGAAATCTAAGAAACCTGATTGGCTGAAACTTCTAATTCGAATATCTTTTTTGGTTTTGGTTTCTTTGAAAAGTGGCAAAGGACTTTTTGACTCAGAAAAATATGAAGAAATTTTGGATAAAGTTTGCTCCGTGGTTTTTATCCCTACTTGTTGAAAAAGCGCATTTATTGTTCAAATTTCAAAGTCAAATACATTAGAACCTCGATCCTTGGGAATGCTCGGGAGACATTTCCCAAGGATCGAAAGTCAATAAATCGTGTTAAAGCGCGAAGAAACTCGGACGTTTGCGAGA
>JAPYZL010112366.1:0-10275 GCA_030522825.1 Platygaster orseoliae
TTCCTAAAAACCCATGATGCGTTGTTTTTTTGTTGTTTTTCACTTTTTTACTTGTTTACGGTTGTTGACGTCCGGTTGTTTACGTCGCGTTTACTTTGAAGTTATGGTGCGCAATCGCGCGGATTCGATCAACATTGATTATAGCTCCGCCGTCACAATCGAAAAATCCAATATAATCGCCGCGGGAAATATGAAATTTACATTTGTTACATACATGGATTTCAAATTCTACGCGGCGGCCATATTGGATTTATTCAATGTGACGAAGGAAGATTCAGCTATATCCGCTATACCCACATCGATAAGCAGGGCCGCCATGTTGTATCAGCTAATCACAGCGTGGGAGAAGTACGTACTTCTCCCACAGGTTAGCGTGAGAGAAGAACTTTCACGTTAACAGTCAGGTAATTCATCATTTCTCTAACTCTTAGTAGGGGTCCGAAATTACATATTCTTCGCGGGAGTTGAATAAAATTGTATATATCACATTCAATGACTTCTCATGTTCGGAATTGCATTTGAATACCATCAGAAGTGTTTTTTTTAGTTTATGTGTGTTACATTTTTTATGCGTAATATTTATACGCGCTGGTAGAGGTAACAGCTGGTGCTAGAGTTTTTAATCGCCAAAATGTATCGCTTTGGCCTATCACTGACCTTTTTATGTTTTGGCGATTATAAATATGCTAAATTATATTCATAAATAATCAGCATACCTACTACTTAGTACGAATCCCTCTACGATTTTTCAAAAATACTTCATTATTTTGTAATTAAGAGAAAATTCCAGTTACATCATCGCGAAAAATGCATAAATGACAGTATTCTGCAATCAGATGACGATTTATCTGACGAAAATGAAAAATTCTTTAAATATTTTACTTTACCCTAATTTCGTTTGCTTTTTCCACTTTTATCACTTATATCCATCCCTTATTTTCAGAAAAACCTTTAAAACAAAAAATGATTAGGCAATAAACAATAAAAATTGTGTGGCTTGATTAACTTTGGTTGGATTTTTAAACAAAAGTTTTGACTGTCTTAACCTACGTGCCGAATTTTCTTGGTGCCAAATATTGTACGTTTGGAAAATTGCCTATAAAATTTTAATTTTTCGACGAAATCCGTTTCTGTAAAAACTAATGTATAAATAGTGATATTAGCTTTGCAACGATATATAATTTTATGCTTTAACTTACTAGGGTTAAAAATGACAACCCCAAATAGAAACTATGATCAACCTACTGCCTCTCCCCTATTGTACTCTTTGCAATTTATCTGTCAAAAAGTGCAAGATTTTTTTCTCAGTGTTGTTTATTAATTACAATTAAACTATTTAAATAATTACAATGAATATTTACGATAAAAATTTATTCATGAATAACTTGGTCCATTATTGAGTTGATAAAAGTTATATATAATTATAATTTAATATATAATTTTTAAATAATGTATTATATTACATTTTTATAATTATTTATAATATGTATTCATTTGATAAGATAAATTATTATTATTTATACTATAATATATATATTACACGTTGTTTTAAAATTCGCTAGGTGGCTACACCAAATTTTTTCTCGAATTACTTCGAATTCTCGTACACCGCGTAAATATCATTCATAATCTTCTATGATTAATAAAATTTAAAATTTTCGTCACATTTAAAATATTTTCCAAACGATAGAACTTTCGCAAAGTTCATGAATTATTAGTAGTTAGAAAATACTTGCAGTTGGAAAATTGAAGATGTATTGAAATTTCAAGCATTCTGAAAATTTTCAATAAAAAATAGTCAACAAAATTTACTAAAAAGTATACAAAAATTTTTAAATCATGAAAATAAGCATGTTTTGACAATTTCACCAATTTTATTTCGAAAATTTCAGTTATTCTTAACATTCCGTTAAAATTTGAAAAACAGCGAAAACTTTGGAGATGTTGACTGTTTTTTTTTATTGACCTCAAAATGAACATTTCGAATCCTGTCGAATTCGTTATTGTAAGTTGAATTTTTATGTGGACCACGAAAAAGTTTCTAATAATGTTTTATGAAATTGAGTGAAATTCAAATAAACAATTATCATTCTCTAATAGAAGAATCACTTATTATACTATCTAACTTGTTATTATGTTGCAATCTTATTATCATAGAACTAATTTATCATATTCCTACATACACCAACAAAATTAGCCGAAAATCCACACAAATTTAGTTTCTCACGGCGAAAATAAATTTCGAAAGTTTCCTTAAAAATGTGCCGCCCTCCAATTTTGAAAAGTACTAGATTATTCTCTGAATGCATAATTATCATTTTGTTGTTTAACTTTGTCACGCTATGAACATTTATTAAGGAACCTAATTACTGTATAAATCACTCTATGTAATTGGATTCGAAAAATCCACACAAGTTTAGTTTATTACAGCTAAAATAAATATTCGAAAGTTTCCTCAGAAATTTTCCACCCTCCAAATTTAAAAAGTACCAGATTTTTCTTTTAGTGCATAATTATCATTTTGTTATTTAACTTTGTCACACTATGAACATTTATTAAGAAACCCAATTACTGTATAAATCACTTTAATTGGATTCGAAAAATCCACACAAATTTAGTTTTTCACAGCTAAAATAAATTTCGAAAGTATCCTTAAAAATTTGCTGCCCTCCAATTTTGAAAAGTACTAGATTTATCTCTCAATGCATAAATAACATTTTGTTGTTTAATTTTGTCACGCTATAAACATTTATTAAGGAACCCAATTACTGAATAAATCACTTTAATTGGATTCGAAAAACACTGTGCGATGGGAATCATAATTTATTCCAACACACACGAATAGCGGAAAGCCGCGCTTAAATATGAGGCATGAAAAGGCGGCCCTCGACATTGTATCTTCTTAATTAAAGTTGTCCACCCATTACCGAGCAAAATTCAAAGCGATTCCAGTGCTCGATTTCATTCAACCTTTTTCGCGATACCCTCGGCATTTCCTTCCCTCTTTTCTCACGATCGCTGCAAGCACGCGAAAAATTGCAAGAGTCGAGAGAATGCGACGGAATCGAAGGAAGAAATGCTCGCTCAAGTTCGAGTTGTGTAAACATTTTTATATTGTAACTGTTAATTTAATAGACAAAATTATCATAGAAAGGAAAGGAGCAACTAGAGAAAAATTTTGGGATGAGTTTTCCAAAAAAATATGTATAGTCTGTTTGGATTATAAATTTTTGATATCTATTTATTACGAATTCTTATTATTTTGTCTTGAAATGTATTGAATTTCAAAATTTTGAATTTCGTTTTCAACTTGAGGGTTGCAAGAATTTAATTAGACTTTCTGAATTTGGAACTGCAATTTTTGATAGCGAATTATAGAGAAAAATCTAGATACGAATTCATTCAAATAACAAAAAATCTCTCGAATTGTATACAGAATCTGAAGAAATACAAAAAGTAACAGAATTTTATAGAAAAACTGTTTTCTCAAAAATCTGAACAAATACCTACGATTTATCAAATTTGAAATTCTAGAGTATCAAGTTTCACCTATAATGATATTAGAAATCCCTGAAAAATTGCGGAAAACTTGACAAAATCTAATGAATATTTAAAAATAAAAAAATGAAATCTTTGTATAAATAAATATGTAACTACAAGAGATTCGAAAATACTTAAAATTTATGTATCTGTAATTTTCCTAGAAATCTATGAAAGTACTCAAAATCGATCGAAATTTAAATTCCAGAAATTTATGTAGCAATCCACAAAAATAGTAGAAATTCAGATAAAATTCTAAAGTGTTCTTGAAAATTCTATAAATACTTTTGAAAAATGCAAGAAGTATGGAAAATTTTTTAAAACTTAAAAACAATGTATATAAGAATTTTTTTTATTCACTTTCGATCTGTATTGAAGTTACTGTTTTCTGAATAGTTCATTTAAATACTTCAAAGTTTTAAAACTTGTAAATTTAGAGCATCGAATTCCAGTGATGTTCAAGGAAATACAAAGAAATAATAGAAATCTATAAAAATACATATTTAATAAATACAATATTCTAAAATTTCTTAAAATACTGGAAATCTTGATTAAAGTTAATGTTTTCTGAATAATCTATTCAAAAACTTAAAATCTCTAATTTTTTTGTAATCTTTTGGCTCATTTTTGGGATATTAACAATAAAAATTTCAATTATATTCGAATTTCAATTCAATTTTCATCAAAAAATGGATTGTATTTTTTGGAGCCGACGAATTGATTCAAACGATTATAATAAAATAAAATATTGGTTGCAATAGTTTTTATTTATTATTCATTATTTTCAAGTAGTTGAATATATACCTGTAAATTCTTTCTATGAATTTATTTATTTATTTATTTTTTTTTTTTTCATTTCTTTTACCATGCAGTAAATTGCATAAAAAATTTTCGTCTACAAATTCATGAATGAGAAACACTGAATTTAAATGATGAGAATAGTATATTTCTTAACTAGTGTGGAATAGATATTTATGCTACAAGGGAGAAAAAGGATGATTCCAACGAGTGCAAAGTTGGGCACGAGCGAAGCGAGTGCGCAAGTGCACGAGTTGGAAACATCCTTTTTGTCTCGTGTAGCATACAATATTTTTTCCATGCATGTGTAGAAGTGTCCACTTCATTTTTATGGAACGCAGGAACGAAATCTCCTTTATAGGGTATTTAGAAAGGGGATTTTGTTCCCGCGTTTCATGTAAATAAAGTGGCCATTTCTACGCATGCATGGGAATAGTTATTTTCGTACTCGGGAGCTAGAGCCAATTTTGGCGAGGTCAAAGGTTTTTGCCCGAGCCGAAGGCGAGGGTTAAAATCGGCTGAGCCAAAATTAGCGATAGCTCACGAGTGCGATCAATATTTTTCATCATGATAGCCTGAAAGTCACGTCAGAATATCAGTTTTGAGGTTTTAAAGTCCCAAATTTTTCTGATCCTGAAATTTAAAATTTCTCAATAAGTGCATGACTTATATTATATTATTTATTTATTGTCGTTTTCACTTTAAATTTGTAGAAAATTCAAACAAAATATAGCCAAGAAAAATTATTAACATTGAAAATTAGAAACGGTTGATTTTCAATTAGTCGATAGTATTAAGGTTCATTTTTTATTGAAAAAATAATTAAATAATAAAATTAATTTTAATAATTAAACGAAGGTAGAGCAGTATCCTTTACTTTTTAATTTATTTCAAACTTTCATCAATAATATCAATGATTTCATCCGATTTTCAATTTCAAATCTTCTTTGCGAAGACGAATGAAGATAATAAAAGGTGAAATCAATTCCGACTTCAATTTTATGTCATTCATAAAACAAGAAAACACGCTAATAACTACATATTTCGAAATCAAAATGAAGTCGAAAATACAGTCAAAGAAGTTGAAATAAATACGAGCTTTCGACTCGGGTTCTGTCGAAAGGTAATGAATTGGAAATGGCAAGAATCTCTTGGAAATCGGCCTCACAAAAATAGCATCGGCGAAGCTCTTAATTAAGTACCTAACATGAAAATGTTAAGTAATGGTTAAAAGGCGCAACGCGGGTAATGAATATGCTGGCTGGCATAATTCGCTCGTTTCTCCAACACCCCCTGTGTACGAGTTTACCGAGCAATTAGCTATACTATCTCTGGGCATTGCGCGTTGCCCACGAGGAGTTTAATCCTCGCGCATTTGCATATAGCTTAATACGCGACGACGATCCTTGGCCGTTCTCGGATCGGCGTCTTTTGAGGCAACGCGGAGGCAAGAGAATAAGGTGGTACACAACAAGAGGCCGCCGGAAAAAACAAAAAACATGAAAGGAAAATCGGGCGAAAAGAATAAAAAATGGCGAGGAGGGGTGAAAGTAGGAATAAAAATCCGCAGTTCCCAGCACTTTGACGCTAAGAAGCCTCGAGGCTTCTTCGACCGGGGCAACGGCCGTATTTTTCGCGTCTCAAGTTCTCCTCTTCGCCATCGCGCGACCAAGGTCACGGTCCCGCGAGGATGTCCCTCCCCCCTGCCCCGCAGCTAACTCCCTTCCCAAGTCAGGCTCATGATTTTTCCTCCCGGAAAAGCATGCCGGACCTCGCCACTGTGGTCCCGGAACAGACAAAGATATCCCGAGACGAAAGCTCGTATTCATTTCAACTTCATCGAATGTATTTTCAATTTCATTTTGATTTTAAAATACGTAGTTATTAGCGTTTTTTCTTGTTTCACAAGTGAAATGAAGTTATAGCCCGAATTGATTTTACCTTTTTTTCATTTTGATTCGTTTCGCTAATTAGATTTCAAATTGAAAATCGGTTGAAATCAACAGAATCATCAAGATTATTTTTTAAAAAAATTGAAAATTAAGGAAGATTGCAGTAGCTTCGTTTTAAAAGGAAAACAGATTTTATTATTGAATTCTTATTTCAATGAAAAATTCACCATAATACTATCGACTAATTAAAAATCAATCATTTCTAATCTTCAATGTTAATAATGTTTTCTGCGATTTTTTATTTGAATTTTCTACAAAATGAAAGTGCGAAAGACAATAATTAAATCATTTAACAATAGTCATGCAATTAATGAGAAATTTAAAATTTCAAGGTTAGAAAAATTTGGTGTTCTGATTTTTTAGATACAGGAATTTTAAAACTTTAGCTTATTTTATAACACAATATTCAATTGACTATAGTCCTATATATTCGTTTAAAAATGATTATTTTTGTTCTCATCATTTAAATTCAGTGTTTCTTATTTATGAATTTGTAAATAAAAATTTTGTATCCAATTTACTGCATGGTAAAAAAAAAATTTCAAAAAACTGAAAAAAAGTGCATGAAAAGAAGTTATCGGTATAAATTCAACTAATTGAAAATAATAAATTGTAAACTCATTAAATCGTTGAAATTATCAATAAATTTTCAAAATAAATGAAAAAATGAAGAATATTACTGTACCTTCGTCTCATTATTATAAAAATTTTATTTTTGAATTATTATTTCAATGAAAAATTCACCATAATACTATCGACTTATTGAAAATCAATCATTTCTAATCATCAATGATTATAATTTTTTCTGCAATTTTTTATTTAAATTTTCTACAAAATCAAAGTGAGAAAGACAATAATAAAATTATATAACAATAGTCATGTAATCAATGAGAAATTTGAAATTGAAATTGAAATTTGAAAAGATCAGAAAAATTTGGTATTCTGTTTTTTTAGATATAGGAATGTTGAAAATTTTGCATATTTTGTAACACAATATTTAATTGACTGTATTCCTATATATTCGTTTAAAAAATAATGATGTGTTTTCTCATCATTTAAATTCAGTGTTTCTCATTCATAAAATTGTAGATGAAATTTTTTATCTAATTTACTGCATGGTAAAAGAAATGAAAAAAAAAAAAAACTGAGAAATAATTACATAAAAAGAAGTTATGGGTACAGATTCAACTAAATGGTAATAATAAATTAAAAATTAATGAAACTGTTGTGATTACTAATAAAATTTTGGAAAAAATTAAAAAATACAGAATATTACAGTAATTTCGTTTTATAGTTAAAATTATTTTATTATTGAAATAATTTTTCAATGAAAATTCACCTTACGACTATCGACCAATTGGAAATCAATCGTTTTTAATTTTCGATCCTAATATTTTTTTTCTGGCGATTTTTTTATTTAAATTTTCTACGAAATCAAAGTACAAAAGACATTAATCGAATAATATAAGAATAGTCATGCTATAAATGTAAAATTTAAAATTTCAAGATCAGAAAAATTTGGTATTCTGACATTTTAGATACAGGAATTAGAAAAATTTTGCGTAATTTGTAACACAATATTCATTTGACTGTATTCTTATAAATTCGTTTAAAAAATGATGATTTGTTTTCTCATCATTTAAATTCAGTGTTTCTTATTCATTTGTAGATGAAATTTTTTATCCAATTTACTGTATGGTAAAAGAAATGAAAAAAACTGAGAAATAAATACATGAAAAGAAGTTATGGGTATAAATGCAACTCATTGAAAAAAATGAAGAGGTGAAAAATAAAATCGCATTTTACATCAGTTTGCAACTTTGAAGGCGAAAAACGTCGAAATCAATGGTTTTCAACATTTCCATGGTGGAAATTCCACCTGCAAATTGCAAATACTGTCTGTGAAAGAAGTTGAAATTCAAGATGAAATTCTGACTCGGGTACGCATAAACGACTATTTGAGTAGTCGAAACATCAGTGACTAATCAAAAAGTCAGAATTTGACTATTCGAAACGAAGAGAGTAGTCTGCTGAGGAGACTCTGCTCCTTAAGGGCCTCAAGCAAGTGCAAGCAAAGAGAATATTGGCTTGTTGGCAAGGCAAACCAGCTTCGAGGTGGAAGAGCCGTAGGTAATGTGTGCGGCGGCGGCTCGTCTTCGGCGCCTCTCAGCTATCAAGTAATGTTACTTCCTTTCGCACAAGAAACCAGTATCTATCCGCTCGAGCTGTTCCACGAGCAGTGGTTTTCTCTGTATGTATAATACGTGCGTCAGAAACGGAGGCATCCGAGCAAAGCCAGCCAGTGCTTTACGTCCTTCTATTCCTTTTTTCGAGGATAAAAATGCTTTTGAAAAAACGCGATACTCGCATGCAACGATCCCCTTTTCTGCCTTCTATTTATAGACCAGCTCCTCCTCATTTGTGCCTCCCCCAACCCCCCTTCACCGCACGGCATTATTATCGCTTAATTATTCACGTGATTCACAGAACAAGATTTCACGCGTTTTCTGGACATTTGGCGAGTCCGAGAATAGGAAAAAATAACTGCCGATTTTTTCCAGACTTTCTTATATTGAAGAGCAATGAATGGATTGTTCTCGGCGCCAGCAACGAGGATCGCCTCGTCCTCGAGATTTTTCTTCGAGCCATCAAAGGCTCATTAGCCATCGCGCAATAATAGCGAGCTTTAAAAGATCGGCGGCGCTGATTTTTGCGGCAAAACGGAGCTATTTCGAGAGTCGATCGAAAATCCCACGCAAGGACTTTTTACGGGTAACCCTGGGATTTCTGATGGCTCGCCAGCTGTTGCGTGGCTCGTTATCGAGCCGAGAATAGAAAGCCAAGTCATCGGGAGACGCGGAGTCATTGCTCCAACGCGAGAGCCGAAGCGATGTGCAGGACTCTGCACCGTAAGATCCTTCTTCGCCGACTTCCTTTTTCCGTTTCGTCCTATTTCTTAGCTACGAGACTAACAATCTTTCCGTCGAACTCGCATGATCCGTTGACCCTCTTCGGAATGTCGAGAGACCCCCGAGTCGAAAGCTCGTATTTATTTCAACTACTTTGAATGTATCTTAAACTTCATTTTGATTTCAAAATATGTAGTTATTAGCGTTTTTTTGTTGTTTTACAAGTGAAATGAAGTTGAAGCTCGGATTAATTTCATCTTTTTTCATCTTCATTCGTCTTCGCCAACAATATTTGAAATTGAAAATCGGTTCAAATCGTTGGGATTATCAATAATATTTAGAAATAATATTAGAAATAAAGAATATTGCAGTACTATCAATTTATTGATTAAATAATTTTATCCTTGAAATATTATTTCAATGAAAAATTCACTTTAAGACTTTCGACTCATTGAACATCAATGTTTCTAATCTTCAATATTAATAATTTTTTCTAGTGATTTTTTTATGTGAATTTTCTACAAAATAGAAATGAAAAAGACAATAATTAAATAATATAACAATAGTTATGAACATAATGAGGAATTCAAAAATTCTAGAATTGACAGAAAACCATTCGTTACGTCCTCTCGATTTCAGTAAGTAATAGTTTTGTTTGATAATTCTCCATCACTTTCACCTTTTTTTTTTTTTTTTTTTTTTTTTTTTTTTTTTTTTTTTTTTTTCTTTTTTTTTCTTTGTTATCACTTTCCTCTTTTTTTTTTTTTTTTTTTTGATTCCTTCGTTGATTGAAGTTAACACATTATCCCCATTAAAAAAACTTCAAAAAAGTAAAATAACAGTTGTCGGGTAGTACAGTACAAAAAATTTCGTTAAAATTTTGTTTTCTTCCTGCAACTTACAGGTACGGCATGTATAACCTTGATTAATATTGAAAAACATAGCGCAATAAAAAATAATGATATCAAATCGTCGGCTAGACCGTATTAAGTTTTCTAATCTGACTTTTTTGGCATAAATACAAAATTATAATGAGATAAAAGGAGAGAGGTTACCGTTATACTCGATTTCATATT
>JAPYZL010112387.1:0-19627 GCA_030522825.1 Platygaster orseoliae
ACGCGTCGTTCATATGACAGCTCGGAATGTCGACAATGCGGAGTTCTGAGGAGACGGTGAATTGGAGTCTCGGCAAAATATAAATTCGGTGAAATAAAAACTCGAGGTTATTGAAAATCGGATTTTTGCATTTTCGCCTAAATGGGTGTTCGGATGAAAAAACTATCGTACAAATAAATATTCGGTAAAATTAAATTTCGGATGATTAAAAAATCGGTACAGCGGCTCTTCGGTGAAATTTTAAAACGGCTTTATGGACATACGGAAAAATATGAACTCGCAATTACGACATATCGGATAAATTGTTAATCGGTCGATCGAGTGTTCGGTTTAATGACCAATCGAAATTTTCAGTAATCGGGTTAATATCATTTCGGTGTATCCCTGGCAACACGGGTCCGAGAGCTCATTCTCGGAATCGTCTCGGAACTCTCTCGGACGCTCTCGGAGCCAATCAGAGCGAGTCGTCACTGTTACATAGATGTATATAGGTACTACGCTGTCGGATACATCATCTACGACACTCCTCAACACACCTTAAAAATTGTCAAATGTGATTTTATTCGAAATGCATTATTAACAGGCTCATAACGATGTAAACAAATGATAAAGTTGAAAATAACCATAATCAACGTAAACTTTTATAAAAAAATATACATTTGTATGTGTACGATGCATCAGAAAAGAATGCCCGAAATCCCGAGAGCCATATCGAGCATGCTCTCGGAATTCTCTCGGAACCGTCTCGGACCCGTGTTGCCAGGGATCAAACGATCGAACAAATCGCGATTCGATTCAATTTACTTTCGAGTAAATTATCAATCGGAAAATAATCAGTTCGGCATATTCGCATTTCGAAAAGTGGGTTGTTCGTCATTTTGGGATTTCGGATAAATAAGTACGTCCCGAAATTCCAGATATGATATTCCAGAAACGAAATTCCACAAACTAAATTCCAGATATGAATTTCCAGCCAAAAATTTAAGAAATGCAATTCCAGAAACGAAATCCCTGACATGAAATTCCAGGCATGAAATTCCAGACATAAAATACTAGAAAGAAAATTCCAAACATCCGATTCCAGACATAAAATTTCAGAAATGAAATTCCAGGCGTGAAAATCCAGACATGAAATTCCAGACATAAAATTCTGGGCATGAAATTTCAGACATGAAATTCCTGGTATAAAATTATATACAATAAACTCCACATATGAAATTCCAGAAATAAGATTCCAGACTTGAGATTTCAGACATGAAGATCCAGACATGAAATTCCAGACATAAAATTCTAGGCATTAAATTTCAGCCATGCGATTCCAGGCATAAAATTACATTAAACTTCAGATGTGAAATTCCAGAAATAACATTCCAGACATGAAATTCGCGAAATTCCAGAAATTCATTGCACTTTACACATCGTGTTGTGGTGTCAAGTACAGTGGTGATTTATTCGTGTTAGGGTTTGCCAACCCTCAGGGACTCGTAAAACTTGTCACATTCTTTTTGCATGCAGTTGAGACAACGCTGGTATGTTTCCACGTGCGATCAATGGAGAAACTGGAAGTGCTATTCTTATTGAAAAAACTCTAAACCACAAGATGACTATCCAACTTTTAACGTAAAAATTAAATTGATGGTATAACTGTACACTTAAAGGAAAACCTTTTTATAAAGTCTATTTGTAACTGAGGTTTATTAGTCATGTAGTCGAATTTTCGTAACACACTTGATGTAGTGTGATTCTACTACAGATTCTTACTGATAGACAATTTTAGTTTTCAAACAATTTTATTTTACCAAATTCGAGCTCAGATAGTTGCGTATGAGAACATTTACCCTTGAAATTGTAGTTCATATAATTATATTTAATTAATTTTACACAACAGTATAATAATTTACAATTTACAAATAATATTACAATATAATAATGAATTTATAAAATACTAAATAAATAATACTATAACATAATAATAAATTTATATAAAAATTCACAAATAATGTTATACTCCCAAAAAAGATGAATAAAATAGTTTATTAATAATTTATCAATGAAGATTTTCAAGTAATAAAAATACTAGAGTTGAAACAATCATGGATTTCCATCGAATAATTGAATTCTCTGCAAGGCTCTGATTGCAATAAAAATCTCAAGTATTTCAAAACTTCTTAATAAATTTCAAAGAATTTAATTTTGCAATAAAGAAAATTAATTTTTATTCACATATTGAAATTGCATATTGGTATCAACAAAATTCACTCAATATATTTTTCTATTCCAAAATTTCTATGATTTATTAATTTGAAAAGTTTTCGAAAATGGTTCAATTTCTGTTATTACATTCTAACTCTCAGTTCTTATTAAATTCAGTGAAAAAAATCGATGCTGCAAATTCATAAGAAATGAAATTCTCTGAAATCGAGTTATTCTTGATACGTAGAAAGATCAAGAATTATTGAAGAAATTCAATATCGATCGATTCGAGTTTCTGATGTATTTCTTCTCAGGAATGTATGTAATTATGTTTATATAAAACTTCTTGATACCCGAAGGGTAAACTTTTCGTTACATCCTGAGGTCTGGAATTTCATTCCCATCGGAAAATTGCATTACTGCAACAATAGCGCCGGATGTTTAACATCGATTCTCATCTGTGAGAAGTTGATTCTCACTCCTTGAGTACATTGTGTGCGAAAAAGTATCAATGACGTGATTTGGAGTTGGGTCTCGACCAGAGGTGTACAAGTGAAATGTCTACAAAAATGTAATTGTGTATTTGTGCTCATAAAATATTGATTTTCGGTACCTAAAAAAATTAGCGTTGCATACTGAGAGAAATTAATAGTCATGGCTGCTCGTAAAATACCATAAAAAAATCTCGCGACAATATTATGTACGATTAACTATTTTTAAATAGTAAACCTTATGTTTAGATTAGTAAAAGTAATATTAAAAGTATTTCAATTTTTAAGTGGAATTTAGTATAGTCAATCATATTTTCCATCATTACGATTCTCATACAATAGGATGATTTTTGTTTAATTTTTTTTTAGTTAGGTAAGTTATTTGACAAAAAGTGAGATGGCGTTAAAAATAATTTAACAATGCACAAAATACTAAAAAGTATCTTCATCTTTATTCCTATTGAAACATGCAGCTACGTGCATTTCAGTCAAAATACCAGGTCGTTACTGAACAATATGCAGAATATGCATAATAAGCTGAAACTGAGTAAATTTGTAAAATAAGCATGCAATATCAGGGTGTCCAGTTATTTCCAGAAACAGAATTCCCGGAGATTTCCTGCATCTTTCCCGTGTGATTTTCACGCATTATTTGTATTGAATATTCTGTAGAGAAAAAAAAACATAACTGTAACGAAACACACTGTAACTTAATAATTTATGGATACTTTTCTATGAAAGAAATTTTTTGTTTTTCGTTTATTGTCTATTATTTTATTATATAATTTTATCATTTTTTGAGGAAATAGTGTCTGTAGATTCTTAGTATTATATGGATTCCGAGGGTTTTTAGTATTTTAAAAAATTGTAAAGATCTCTAGAATTTTATGCTATCGAAGCTAAGGTTTACAGGATTTTTAATATTTTTATAGATTTTTCAGAAAATAATTTCTACATAGAATTTCATTATTCCATAGACTTCTGTTATTATCAGTCTTTAGTATTCTCAGCATTTATAAATCTTTGAAGCAATTTGCAGGATTTTTATAGATTTGTAATATTACGTATGACTATGTAGATTTTCAGAATCTGATACTCCTAACTTTCAAGTTTCATAGATTTCTAGCACTTTCACTATTCTTTGTATTATTTCAATTCTTTTATGATTCAAAGGAGTTTCTGATATTTTCGTAGATTTCTGTATAGATTTTTAGAATCAAATGCTCTAGGATTTGAAGTTATCTAGATTTGTAGTAATATATGTATTTTCAAGAAAGCTTTACCAACATGGATATTAAGTGCTTATAAATTTCTATGATTTACATATTTTTTCGTATTTATCAAATTTTTCTGTTCGTCCGTGGATCGCTATTAAGATTTCTGGAATTTTATACTCTCGAATTCAAAGTAAATTATTTTTTAAATACATGAAAGGATTTAAAAAAAAACAGTATATAAATCAATTTGGAGGATTTTCTGCTATGATAATGAATTACTGTAAAGTCTTCTAAAATTCTATGTTTTCTTATTCAAAATTCCATAGATTTCAATTACTTTTAGTATTTTAAGTATTATTTCAATATTTATACGATTCAAAGCATTTTCTAATATATTCGTGGTTTTCTATTTAGATTTTTGGTAATTTACGGATTTTCAGGGAAGCTTCATCAACATAGATTTTGGATGTTTATATATTTGTAGTATTTTTCGTATTTTTTCGTATTTTACAAATTTTTTTTGTTCTATTGTGGATCGCTATTTAGATTACTGGAATTTCATACTAGGTAAATTATATTTTATATATATGAAAGGATTTTACCAAAAATAGTTTATAAATCGATTTGGATAGTTTGCTGGTATTTAAATGAATCACTGTATATATTTATAGAATGCAATGCTTTTGTAATCAAAATTTCATAAATTTATATTACTCTCAGTATTTTAGGTATTATTTCAGTATTTATACTATTCAAAGGATTTGCTAATATTTTCGTGGATTTCTGTGGATTTCTGTATAAATTTTGAGAATCAGACGCTCTTGGATTTGAAATTATATATTATAGATTTTTAGAAATTTATGGATTTTCAAAAAAGCTTTACCAACATGGATTTGAAGTGTTTATACATTTCTGGTATTTTTCGTATTTTTTCGTATTTATCGAATTTTTGTTCCTCTGTCGATCGCTTTTCAAATTTCTGGAATTTGATACTCTCGAGTTCAAGGTACATTATATTTCATATATATGAATGGTTTTTCAAAAAACAGTTAATTTAGAGAACTCTCTGGTTTGATAATGAATTACCGTATAGATTTATAGAATTCAATGCTTTTGTGTTTAAAATTTTATAGATTCGTATTATTTTAGTATTTTAAGTATTATTTCAGTCTGTATGCGATGCAAAGGATTTTTAGTATTTTCGTGGATTTCTATATATATTTTTAGTAATTTACGGATTTTCAAAAAAGCTTTATCAACATAGATTTTGAATGTTCATAAATTTCTAGTATGTTTCGTGTTTTTCCGTATTAATCAAATTTTTTTTGTTCTTCTGTGGATCGCTATTCAGATTTTTGGAATTTGATACTCTCGAATTTAAGGTAAATTATATATATATATATATGAATGGATTTTTAAAATAGATATTGTATGCTACACGAGACAAAAAGGATGATTCAAACTCGTGCAATTGCGCACTCGCTTCGCTTGTGCCCAAACTTTGCACTCGTTGGAATCATCCTTTTCTCTCGTGTAGCATACAATATTTTTTCCCATGCATGTGTAAAAGTGGCCATTTCGTTTTTATGGAACGCAGGAACGAAATCCTCTTTTTGGAGTACTCGGAAATCAGCGGGAATTATCAATAAAACCCTAGGGAAATATTCATAAATCACGGATCAGGCAACTTTCTCCCCTGTGATCTGGGATTTATGAATATTTCTCTAAGGTTTCATTGATAGCTCCCGCTGATTTCCGAGTACCCCAAAAAGGGGCTTTTGTTCCCGCATTCCATAGAAATAAAGTGGCCTTTTTTACGGATGCATGGGAAAATAACAGTTTATAAATCAATATGGAGAACTTTCTGGTATAATAATGATTAACTGCATAGATTTTAAAAATTCAATGCTTTCGTATTCAAAATTTCATAGATTCCGAGTAATTGAAGTATTTTAAGTATTATTTCAGTATTTATACGATTCAAAAGATTTTCTAATATTTTCATGAATTTTTATGTAGATGTTTAGTAATTTACGAATATTCAATGACGCTTCATCAAAATGGATTTTGAATGTTTATAAACTTCTAGTATTTTTCGTATTTTTTCGTATTAAACAATTTTTTTTTGTTCTACTGTGGTTCGCTATTCAAATTTTTGGAATTTAATACTCTCGAATACAAGGTAAATTATATTGGACGTACCCTACAAAACATGTCGACATGAAAAACGACATGGTTGTCAACAGTCTACATCGGTCACTTTTCGTATGAAAGGATTTTTTAAAAATCCTTTTATATATATTATAAGAAAGGATTTTTAAAGAATCTGATGCTTATACATCAATTTAGACAACTTTTTGGTTTTGAAATGAATAATTACTGTACAGATTTTTAGAATTCAATACTTTTTCATTCAAAATTTTATAAGACTCAACAGAGTATTTTCAAGATATCCAGTATTTTATACTTCTTCCCATACTTGTCAACATGCATAAAATTTGATCTAATTCTCTACTTTTTCAATACATTAGTACTATTTTTCTTTTTTTTTTACATTTATCACATTACGTACGATTTTCAAGTTCTTTTGTGGATCACTATTTATAGATTTCTAGAATTTCATGTAACGAAATTCAATTTGATAATGAAAAACAGTGTAAACGAAAATTTTCAGAACGTTTTTTCGACCATTTTGTATGTACCGAACAATCTCCCATCTACTTTTTAAATGCGAATTCAACGTTTTAAATACGCATTAATTAAGCCAGGAATAATTCCCGGAGGTTTCAAAAAGTTGAAGTAGAATTCCCGGATTTTTCCCGGAGACCAAAATTCAAGTATAATTTCAAATACATATTTTCGGCCACTGTAGTAATAAAGTTTAGTGATAATAAAGTTTAAATAATAAAGTTTGTAATAAAAAAATTCAATAAAAAAAATGTAGTGAAGTTTATAATAAAAAAAAATATTAAAGTTCATAATAATAAAGTTTAGTAAAGTTTTAGTAATATTAAGTTTCTCACCGGTGAAAGTAATGAGTATGAGAACGCCCAGAAGAACAGCCGTGAGGATGAGGGAAACGTCGACGGACAGTGACATTTCCGTCAAGGAACCATTGCCGGAAGGGACGTTAACATCCATATCAAATGACGTTTATTCAAAGTAACGTCGCCGTAGGCATTATATTGCCGGGCCCTAAAGCCTATTTAGCAGGGAACGCTGCACTCGCTAATTACCATCGCCGAGCGTGCTCGGCCCATCGCGAGTTCCTCAGACCGAGGAGTTAATCAATTCATTAGTTCAGTACGCCGTCAAGTGGTTTGCTCGATCCTCTTATCAGCTTTCCTCGATCTTTTCCGAGGTACGAGTGGATGACAAGTTCCGCAACGAGTTTCACTTTGCCCGAAGACGAGGCTCCGACCTTCGGAAATCGATCCACGGCCCTGCATCAGTGTTTTTACCTTCCCGCCGGTTTTTTCAATGATGAGTCTGCAAAAAGAACATATCACCGACCTCAATCACTTCGTCTTAGCGAACGTGGGAGAAAAGTGAGTCTGTATAACCGCAATTTAGTGTATCGAAGTAAAATATACATTGGTTTTATGAGTACAATGTAGACAAATTACATTTTTCCTTGGCTGATGAAAAGTCTAAGAATATACAATAATTGCATCGACTGTATTGCATGTATTATAATATCATTTTATGACATATTACAATTATTTGTATTTTGCACATATTATGAATACATTGAATCAGGGGCGGGTTCAGAGAGTGAGCTTTAGGGGCTGAATCCCACCCCCATCCCAAAAAAAAACAGCAATTTTATATTGCTAAATACATAGAAATAGTAGTATATTTGCAGTGAAGAGTGATAATGCCGAAGACAGCAGATTATTTAGATTTTTGCAATAAATTTTGTAAACAGTGAAAAGCTTTGACCTGGAAAAAAAGGCAGTTTTGATATATATGTGCAAATATGACGTATTATTTTTACGTATCACAATGTCACTGTATAATCGACAATGTTATTGTAATTGATAGTAATGAATTTACAATTTACCTACAATGTTACAGTACAATTATATAAGACATTTGAAAGTGTCTTTATATTGAAAAAAAAAACATCTCTAGAAGTGACTTGGATATAACTGAATATCTTGATATTGAAGAAGACACTCATAATTGTCTAAAAAGCTTAAAAGGGTCTTAGAATTCCTAGAAAGATACTTTGAAAGGTCTTTAAATTCAGAATGATGAACTTTCTAAAGTGTTTCAGAGACTTCGAGAAGTGTTTTTGAATTTTTGATAAGGCACTTTAAGAAGTGTCTTAAACGTTTTAAAGTGTCATGGAATTTGAAAAAAAAAAATTTTCCAGTGTCACGTTAATTAAAAAAAGTCTTAGAATTCCGAATAAGATACATTGAAGTGACTTAAAATATCAAATAAGAAACTTTAAAGAATGTCTTAGACATTCGAGAGAGTCTGATAAATCCGTATAAGACACTCTGACGTGTCTTAAAATTTCAAATAAGACTTCTTGGGAAGTGTCTTGGGCATATAAGAGTATCTAAACTTTTGAAAGAGATACTTCAAAAGGTTTATAAATTTCAAATGAGGCACTTTCTAAAGTGTCAAAGAGACTTCCAAAAACAGCTCTAATAAGACACTCAAAGAAGTGTCTCAAATGTTAACAAGTGTCTTGGAATTCCGAATATGTCACATTCAAGTGTCTTGGAAATGAAAATTAGACAATTCGATGAGTGTTTTGGATATTAAAGAGTGTATAGGAATTCCGAAGTGTCTTAGAATTTCAAATAAGATATCTTGAGAAGTGCTTCAGAAGTTTCTGAATATCTTGGAAGTTTGAAACATGTACTTGATGAGAGACTAAGACATTCAAGGGTGTCTTAAAATTCTGAAAAAGATACTACAAAAAGTTCTCAAATTTCGAATAATGCACTTTCTAACGTGTCTTGGACGTTTGAAAGTGTCTTGGAATTTGAATAAACCTTTTTTGAAGTGTCTTGTTAATTTGAAAGAGTCTTACAATTCCGAAGAAGATACATTGAAGTGTCTTGGAATATCATATTAGACTCTTTAAAGAATGTCTAAGATATTCGAAAGAGTCTGAAAAATCCGTATAAGACACTCCGACGTGTCTTCAAATTTCAAATAAAACTTCTTGAGAAGTGTCTTGGACATTTCAGAGTGTCTAAGAATTTTGAAATAGATACTTCAAAAGGTTTACAAATTCCAAATGAGGCACTTTCTAAAGTGTCAAAGAGACTTCAAAAAGTGTCTTCATAGCTCTAGTAAGACACTCAAAAAAGTGTCTTAGACGTTAACAAGTGTCTTGGAATTCCGAATATGACACATTCAAGTGTCTTAGAAATGAAAATAAGACACTTTGATAAGTATTTTGGATATAAGACATTGTATAAGAACTCCAAATGAGACACAACGAAGTGTCTTAGAATTCAAAATTAGATATTTTGAGAAGTGCTATAGTCGTTTCTCAATATCTTGGAACTCTGGAAAAGATGCTAAATAAGAGACTAGGAATTTTAAAAGTGTCTTGAAATTCCGAAAAAAATACTATAAAAAGTTTACCAATTTCGAATAATGCACTTTCTAAAATGTATTAGACGTTCTTGAGTGTCTTGGGATTAGAATAAAACACTTTTACAGTGTCTTGTTAATTAAAAAAAGTCTTATAATTCCTCATAAGAAACATTGAAGTGCCTTAGAATATCAAATAAGTCACTTCAAAGAATGTCTAAGATATTCGAGAAAGTATGGAATATCCGTATAAGACACTCTGATGTGTCTTCGAATTCCAAATAAGACTTCTTGAGAAGTGTCTTAAACATTTAAGAGTGTCTAAAAGTTTTGAAAGAGATACTTCAAAAAGTTTCCAATTTTGAAATGAGGCACTTTCTTAAGTGTCAAAGGGACTTCGAAAAATAGCTCTAATAAGACACTCCAAGAAGTGTCTTAAACGATAACAAATGTCTCAACATTCCGAATGTGACACATTCAAGTATATTGGAAATGAAAATGAGACACTTTGATGAGTGTTTTGGATATTAGAAAGTGCATAAGAACTCCGAATGAGACACTCCGAAGTGTCTTAGAATTTGAAATAAGACATCTTGAGAAGTGCTTTAGACGTTTCTGAATATCTTGGAAGTTTGAGAAAACACTTGATAGGAGAGTAAGATGTTTAACAGTCACTTGAAATTTCGAAAAAGATACCTACTACAAAAAGTCCTTAAATTTCGAATAATGCACTTTATAAAGTGTCTTAGACGTTTTTAAGTGTCTTGGAAATAGAATAAAACACTTTTATAGTGTCCTGTTAATTTAAATAAGTATAAGGATTCCGGATAAGATACATTAAAGTATTTTATAAAACCAAATAAGACACCTTAGGAGTGTCTTAGATATTCGAGAGGCTCTGAAAAATCCGTATGAGACACTCTGACGTGTCTTCGAATTTCAAATAAGATATCTTGAGAAGTGCTTTAGATGTTTCTGAATATCTTGGCAGTCTAAACAAGACACTTAATATGAGACTAAGACATTATCAGTGTCTTGAAATTTCGAAAAACATTCTAGAAAAAGTTTTCAATTTCTATTAACGCACTTTTTAAAGTGTCTAAGACGTTTCAAAGTGTCTTGGAATCTGAATAGTACAATTTTATATATCTTGTTACTTCAAAAGAGTCTTAGAATTACGAATAAGATACAATGAAGTGTCTTAGAATATCAAACAGGACACTTTAAAGAATATCTAAGATATTCGAGAGAGTCTAAAAATTCCGTATAAGACACTCCGACGTGTTTTAGAATTTTAAATTAGACTTCTTCAGAAATGTCTTGGACATTAAATTTAAGAGTGTCTAGGAATTTTGAAAGAGATACTTTACAAGGTTTCCAAATTTCAAAAGAGGCACTTTCTACAGTGTCAAAGAGACTTTGAAAAGTGTCGTCATAGTTCTAATAAAACCCAACAAGAAGTATCTTAGACGTTAAAAAGTGTCTTCGAATTCCGAATGTTACACATTCAAGTGTTTCAGAATAAAAAAAGACACTTCGATGAGTCTTTTGGATATTAGAAAGTGTATAAAAACTCTGAATGAAACACTCCGAAGTGTTGTAGAATGCCCAATAAGATATCTTGAGAATTAGATGTTTCTGAATATCTTGAAAGTTTGAAAAAGACACTTGATAAGAGACTTAGAGATTAAAAATTGTCTTGAAATTCCGAAAAAGATACTACAAAAAGTCTTTAAATTCCGGATAAGGCACTATCTAAAGTGTCTTCGACGTTTGAAAGTGTCAGGAAATATGAATAAATCATCTTTAGAAGTTTCTTGGAAATTCAAAAGTTCCTTCTAACTCCGAATAAGACACATAAGTATCTTTGTAATTTGAATTAGACACTTTGAATAGTGTTTTGGATACTCGAGAGTGCCAAAGAATTTCGAAAAAGACACTTCAAAGTGTCTTAGAATTTCAAATAATACATCTTGAGAAGTGTTTCGGACAATATTTCTAAATATCTTGGACCTTTGAAAAAGACACTTTGTGGCAAAGTGTCTGAGACGTTTGAAAGTGTTAAGGAATTTCGATAAAGATACTTCAAAAGGTTTTCAAATTTCAAATAAGGCTCTTTCTGAGGCATTTAATAGACTTCAAGAAGTTTGTGCAAATTATAATAAGACACTTCAATAACTGTCTTTGAAGCTTAAAATTGTATTAGAATTCTAATAAAACACCCGAAGTAGTATTTTAGAAATTTTTTAAATGTCTCAATATTCTAAATGAGGTACATTGAATTGTCTTAGAATTTTAAATAAGACACTTCAGCAAGTGTCTTGGATATTAGGGAATGTCTTAGAATTCCGAATAAGACAGTTGGAAGTGTTATAGAATTTTAAAAATGACATCTTGAGAAGTGTCATAGACATTTCTAAATATCGCAAAACTTTAAAAAAGCTGAAATGCATTCAGCTGGGGGGGGGGAGCTCTGAATGTAAAATTCAATGACGAATTGTAGCCCTCCCCAAAGTCAAATCCTAGAACCGCCACTGCTATAAATTTTTATGTAATGCATTGTTACAGATAATTTTGCACGAAATCAATGACATTAACTTGTGTACAATAAAAGGAAGCTCAATAAGTACATTGCCCCTCCATCGGAATCCCCGGGGGAAGGGGCTGGTATCCTTTAATTGTAAGCTCGCGACGTCTCTGAAGCTAGAGAACGTGTGCAATTATTGTTAGCAAACTTTTGCTCCCATTTATTTCGCGAGACAACTCCCACCTTCAACATAAGCGTATGATTGATTACTTTTGTAATCAACTTCTTATCTTCCGTAACAAAGTTACAATTGTGTATACTTCTCTGGAGTCACAAGAATCCCAGGAGGACTCTTGGTCAATTATGACTTTTCATTCTTTTCTAATCTTGTTTTCCACTCGTCTGCTAACGTGTTTTTGTTCTGATGGAAATTTGTTAGAGCAACTGGAGAGAATAAGGAATGAATGTTTACAGTTTATGATGAAAATGCTGGAAAATATTGAAGGTTGTCAGAATGAAAAATAATAAAAACAAATAATATCCTTGGTTCTTAAGTTTCATAAATGCACTGAAATGAATTTATTTTTTCAAGAAATATTGTTTGTTGTGCAGATTTTGAGAGATTTTTTCTTTTTTCGGGATTTTCAAGTATTTCCATTATTTGTTGAGTTTCCTGGTATTTTATTCAATTCTTTATTGATTTTGAAAATTATATGTTTCAGGATTTGCGGTTTTTAAAATTTTGGAAAAAATTTACTGTATATAGTTTCAGTCTGTTAAATAGATTTGTAGTTTTTCTCGCAATTTTTTGGTACTTATGAAATTTTTTAAGATTTCGAGTTTTTTTGTATTTTTTCATGTACATTTTTCAAATGTGATGCTATAGAATTGTGATTTCGATTGATTTCAAGTGATTTTGTAAATTTCAAAGAAAATTTAATTTAAATAAACTATAAAAATTGTATACATCTGCGGATTTTCTTATATACATATATTTTATATGAGATTTTCTAGCGTTTCAATTATTTTTATAAATTTATACTTAAGAGATCGATGCTTCTAAACTAAAAATTTCAAGAATTGTATGTATTTGTTTAGAACTTTCAGAAAATAATTCTATCATTTGTTGTTATTTTGGGTATTTTTTCAATAATTATATTTTTAATACTTTTTTCTAATTCTATAGCAATCTATGCAATTACGTAGAATAGAGAACTTGACGAAAAAATTCTGTTGTATATACGTTTGTGAGATTTGTGAGATAACTGAAAAAAAATTGAGACGAATTTTTTCATTTATTAATTGATCGAGAGCTGCAGGAGATACAGACATTTTGAAAACTTGGAGTGGGGGTGGGGGGTGTGACGTCAAGATCCATATAAATTTTTATTGTCTTCATATGGACGGTGACGTCACATAATTTTTTTAAAACCTCTGAAACTCCATCAATTTTCATTCTATAAAAAAAAGAAAAAATACGTGTTCTTTTTTTTTAAATTCTTTAGTTTACATCTAAAGTGGATTTATAAATTTTTTCGAATCAAGTTCCCTATTGAATGCTCCAATATTTTAAGTCTTAAACATTTCAAACTTCAATAATCATCTGATGCTTTCAAATTGTAATTTCATAGATTTTTTGGGAAATCACATTTCCTTGATTTATAAGTATTTTAAATTCATAGAAAAAATAAGATATATTTTTCATGAATTATATATGAAAAATTAAGATTATATTGTAGATTTTTCTAGAGTATAGCTATTTTTACAATATTTATAGAAGAAATTGGTAGGTTTTTTTTCAGTGTATAAAAATAGTAAAAAATATTACGAATAAAACAAATACTGAAGAAATGCTGAAAGTAACAGTATTCAATGAAAAGACATTTTTTAAAAAGTCTGAAAAAATACATCCAATTTCTTAACTAAAAATTATTAAATATAGTTCAAAACGTTGAATAATTTTATTAATTTTGAAACTTTTATTATTCATCAACAAATTATTTATGATTATTTAATCATAAACTTCATCTTTCTATTTTTAAATAAAGATAATTTTTTTTTTAATTAATAAATTAGTGAAATTAGTAGAAAATAGAATTCTAAGACACTTTAAAACGTCTAAGTTTCTTCTTTGAGTGATAAATGCACTAATTTAGGACAATCGTCGAAATGTCTATTTTGAAATTTAAAGACCTTCAAAAGTATCTTTTCCGGAATTGTCAAAAATTTTCATATAGAAGACATATAACACTTCTTATACTGTCTTATTCGAAGTTAGAAGATATTTAAAAATGCCCAAGACACTTCTTGAAATGCCTTATTTTAAATTCTAAGACACTCGAAAGAGTTTTATTCAAAATTCTAAGACTCTTCAAAGTGTCTTATCTAGGATTCTAAGATACTATCGAATGTCAACACAATTCTTGAAGTATCTCATTGGAAATTCTAAAACACTTTTATGTTATTAAACCGAAATATAAGACACTTTTTTATGTTCAGCACACTTTTGAAGGTGTTTTTAGAAAATTCTAAGACACTTTCAAACGTCTGACACACTAAATCTTAAAGTGATTTATTACAAATTTGTAGACGCTTCTTGAAGTGTCTTATTAAAATTCAAAGACCTTCTGAAGTATCTTTTCTAGAATTCTAAGACACTTTTCAAAGTGTCGTTGAAAATCCAAAGATATTCAGACATTTCTAAGACACTTTACAAAATGTCTTACTCGAAAATCTTAGACACTCAGAAGCGTCTCATTCGGAATTTTAAGACACTATCGAATCTCTGAGATACTTCGTAAAGTCTCTTATTTGAAATTATAAGACACTTCAATGTGTCTTACTCGGAATTTCAAAACACTTTTAAGTGTCCAAAACACTATTCGAGGTTTGTTATTAAAATTCGAAGACACTTTTAAACGTCTAAGACACTACTTGAAGTGATTTACAAAAAATTTAAGACGATTCTTAAAGTATTATTTTGAATTTTCAGTTCTTGAAAAGCATCTTTTCTGGAATCCTAATACATTTTCAAGTGTATTTTAAAAATTTCTAAGATATTTAGAATTTCCAAAACACTCGTTGACGTACCTGATTTCAAATTTGAAGACACTCTAATGTGTCTTCTTCGGAATTCCGAAACACTTTTCAATATCAAAAATATCATCCAACAGGAATGTCATCGATTTTTCTTAAAGATAATTTCATTGGGGAGGGGACGGGGATTTCCTCTATCGTGCCCGGGCGCCGAAATGTCTTGCTACGCCACTGTATTTCATCTCAACCCCCATTAGTATATTTTTAGTCAAAAATAATATATTTTTCATCACTCTAACCTCAAAACTGACATTTGGACGTGATTTTGAGGTTATTGTGATGAAAAATACAGTTCGCACTCGTGAGCTATCGCCAATTTTGCCTCAGCCGATTTCATCCCTCGACTTCGTCTCGAGATAAAACCTTCGGCTTCGCCAAAATCGGCGATAGCTCCCGAGTACGAAATCTACTATTTCTACCAGTGGAATTTTCCATGGTCATTTTGCAGACCATCCTATTTCATCTAATTATTCTATTTAACATTCGTTTTACCATTAAACACGTGAAATGTTCCTATCACTCACATTTAATTCTCATTCTCTTTCCCTTGATCGCGTCAATTAGATCAATTTCCAACTTCCCCCTACATCAAACGTTAATCCAGCGACACCGCCATGGAAGATTTCTCAGCCCTTTATCTTTGTTCTCACATTCATCATTTCACTTCTCTCGCATTCGATCATCAGCTTTTCATTTCCGTTCACCGACACAACAAACATCCTTATCGCCAGCTTTTTTTCATCCCAACGCCGATTCCTCGCAGATAACTCGCAAACCGTTTCATCATTTGTATAAAACAAACTTTGAGAAGATTCCTTATTTCAAAAGTAAGCCTATGCCTTCATGAAAATCGCATTTGTAGCTAGCCCAGCGTATATTCCGTTACGACGAAATTCAAAAGGTTGCACAATTTTTGGTCGTACAGAAAACAATAAAATCTCTTTGGGCATTGTTTTTACGAAGCTGTGGAAGAAATAAAAAGAGATGCTGCAGCTGATTCTTCATTCGTGCCACGGAATACGTTCCTCGGAATAGCAGCACTTCATTTTCTCGCGCGGCTGTTATTTAAATAATAAAAAAACGGTTATTGTAGTGGAATTTTAACAATGGGCACCAGGTGGACAAGGTGGAAAAGCGTTCGTCTCAAGAGCGATATATGTTTTTACTCCGATGGACGATTTTTGCCATTCATTGAAATACTTCATGCATAAACTATTTACCAAAAGCCCAGTGGGAAGGTATCAAAAGTACGGTTGGTGTCTTTGAAATTCTACGGTTCGTGGAAAATCGACTGTGGAAATTCAGACATTTTTCCGAGGTGGTCGGATTTTTTAATATGTGAATTGAAAATTGAATTTCTAATTTTCAGTCAACTAACAGCTCAGTTAAAAAATAGTTTGGATCGTCTACAAAGACATTTTACGCAATATCGCTGGCTGCAGTAAATTTTTCATCGAGATTTATATAGCGCCTTAACATTGACGAGGATTTCATCGTTAGTTTGAAGTGTTCGCAACAACTTTAAGCTAAGGAACTTGGGGATCTTGCAGCTCAAAGTCGTGAAGTGACATGGACAATAAATAATGAAGTCTGGTGCAAGTTTTCAATTTGTACTTGTAATGACTTTTCAGCAGTTCCATTTTCACGCTCGGCAGAAACGAAAAGCGAAACAAAAGGAGCAAATATTGAACGTTCATTTTATTCAATAACAATTGTTTTCGTTTGTTAATAAAAATCCGTTTCGCCACTTGATTTTCATTATCCCAATTTCGTAAAACTGACCAGGTATTTTTTTTTGGTTTTATTTTGTAAGAATGAAATGAAAACATTTGGGTTTCGTTGATTCCAGAACTATTTATTTATTTTACAAATGCTTTATTGAAACAACAAAGGAAAGTTATGTTCAATAAAATAATATTCTTCATCAATCAATGTTCTGTTGAAGATATAATCAATCATAATACGAAAATCGATTTTTTGCCAGGAAGGTCCCTTTTCTCGGAGCGCGTCACAAATGATCATTCTATGATAATTCCTCGAAATCCCTCAGATTCTAGACAAATTTATCACATTACGACGCAAACAGATGAAGAATAAATTTTTTTCATTAACGATAATATTATTTATTTATACGACTTTCTACGAAAAAATGCCTTTGTAAATTCAAGATGCTTTGTATGGAAAGAAAATGAAAAACACTATAAGTATTAGAATAAAATGAAAAATAAAATCTTTAAGTTTTTAAAATTCAAATATAACTTTATTTTTGAACACATATATGAAAAACATTCAATTTGAAATTTAATTATTAAAATAAATTCACCTACTACTATACTCCAGAAACAAGATCATCTAAGAAAAAAAATTATACAATCCCGAAAGAAATCCACTTTCGGAAAATAACTATTTCTAAAAATATTTATTGCCTACGCCTCTGTCTTAAAATCTTTTTTTTTCAAAATTTACAACATCGCATTCTCATTTTCATCATTTTTTTTTATTAAATTCTTTTTTTTTACTTAAATATAATATAACTACATTTATTTCCATGAATTTATTTCAATTTCAATTTTATTTAATTTATTGAATTTTATTGAATTTTATTTTTATTCAAATTTTTAAATTTATTTGAATTGTTTTTATTATAATTTATTTGCGTTTAATTGATATATTGCATTTATTTTATTTCCTTTTTTTTATAATTTAAATCATTTTCATGACAATATTTTATTTCAATAGCGATACATTTTTTTTTTTTTTTTTTTTTTTTTTTTTTTTTTTTTTTTTTTTTTTTTTTTTTTTTTTTTTTTTTTTTTTTTTTTTTAATTCAAAAGACATATTGTAACGAAACTTCAAAACATGTACAATTCAAAAACTAACAAAAAACCTTTTATAATAAAGAGAACTTGTTGATAATTATAAAATAAAGTCACTATATGCTGTTACTTGGTGTAAATCTATTTTTCTACAAATTTTAACAATTTTAAACGAACCTAAGACAAAACGGATGATGATAAAAAAATAATGCTTGCAAATAACAATACTATATTCTTAAAAAAGTAAAATTTTAATCAGATTCAGAATTTTTAGTTTTCCTAACTCAAAATAACAATTATTTTTACCTGAAAAGAATTTTTTCTGAAACAAAATTTTAATGGAATAAAGAGCTAATGATTTCCTTTAAGAAAACGTGGGAAATTTTTTTTTTTCATAGTTATTTCGAAAAAAAGACTGAGAATTACGAAAATTCTAAGAATCTGAAAACTTTGTAATTCGTAAATGAAGCTCTCTAAAATGTAGACAGGAATTTATGAAAATACCGGAATATCATTCGAGTCATAAAACTTGTGAAAAATACTAAAAGTTATTCAATAATATGAAAGGATTGCGTTTTTCAGAAATCTGCACGAATTGCGTTAATGTATAAAAATACCAGATAACAACAAAAAATTGCACAAGTAGTGAAACAGTAGAAAAATTCAAGGAATACATAAAATACTCAAAATTATCGTTGACTGAATTATCCACGAAATCTATGAAATCATTAAAAATCTATCAATATTTGCATTCTAAAGCATTGAATTTGCAGAATTGATACATTTAAAAATCTACGAAAATACAAGAAATCTAAAAAATTCTACAAATTGCTATAGATTCTCGTGAGTAGAACTGTATCCGACGTTTTAACGTCGGATACGCGTCGGGTTGGTGTCGGGTAAGGGTCGGATAGTTTTTAATGAGTGATTATTAATAGAAACAAGGGAAATGCGTGATTAAACTATATCACTCTAATAATTGCAAGCCTTTATTAATTATTAGTCGTAGAATTAGCAACATTAAGTGGTTCTAATATCAATAAATCCTAAATTTTGTTGCATATTTGGAACCAAGAAATAAAAGTGGAAGGCAGAGCCGTCTTCTCGCTCTTTTCTGTTTCCTTGCAGTCAAATACATAGGAATGTTTCGCAAAGTTGCGTAGAGCCCATTTAGAATTAGAGTTTAATAGGGTCCCCCGTGGAGCGCATAATCTTGAAAAATAGTGATCGTGTGTAAATCCGAAGTAATGGTTTTTTACGATACTCGGTCATTTTTCCGCATGTTTAAGATTCTGCAGATTTTTTCTAAATAATTTATTAAATAAAATATTCGTTTCTTAAATAAAATAAAAATTATTGAAAACTAATTTCGAAAAAATTTTTTTTAATTTGGTTCAAATATTGAAGTTTGGTTGATTTAATGTTAAAAAAATTTTTTTTTTATTCGTATACTTATTTATTTATCTATACATACATGCATATACACCCTTGAAAATAATAAATTCAGCTATCTTATAGACCCGCATAAGAATCGAAACAAAACAAAAATTATATCAAGTACAAGTTAGACAGTAGGTTCCATAATTATGTTCCGCAAATAGATATTTGTGCTACAAGGGAGAAAAAAGATGATTCCAACGAGTGCGAAGTTTGGGCACGAGCGAAGCGAGTGCGCAATTGCACGAGTTTGAATCATCCTTTTTGTCTCGTGTAGCATACAATATT
>JAPYZL010112438.1:0-22409 GCA_030522825.1 Platygaster orseoliae
CCATTTTGAATATCAGAAATCTGATATCAAATTCGTAATCAGCGACCCCGAAAACCCTAGTAGCAACTATGTTCATAAAAAAAAAGTTATCTGAAAAATTTATGCTTCAAAGGGTTAAAACGTAACTCATCGAAAAAAATTACTCGCCTGACATCCTGTATGACTGATAGATATTTAAAATTCTTCTGAAAGCAATAACGAAAATATTCGTATTATTGCATTTTCTAAATTCAACGAGTTTCACTGCACTAATTTTTTGTCGAAGTATTTTAATACAGCATTAAAAACAAAATTAGGTTCAGAGAAGAGCATTTTACAACCACCTTATTCTGCAGTTATGTACGAGGTATTTTTATTAAATAACTGAGAATAAACTGTCTACGTATAAGTTTATTCATTTATATATTAATAACAAAATAACCTTAATTACAAAGTTTTACCAGCTTTCAAAAATAATTTGTAGGTACATTATGAGAGAGCACTTTTCAAAATGCTGAATTTTTAATTTTGTAAAATTTGAAAAATAAAATTTCCATAAAATTTCGTACAACTTTCTAGAAGAACATAAAACAGCTAAACAAAGTGAGCGACATTTGGACTCTCAGAAAACTTTCATTAATGCATTCCAGAATCAGAACGCAAGAAATTCTCAACAAACTTTCTACCGCTCTACTTATGTCATAATTTGAATTTCATATATGACATGAAGCACTGAAAAACCGCTTCGAAATTAGGTTTTCCTAAAGTTAGGAAATATGACTGGATTCATAGTGCACGCTACATTTTAAAAGATGAATTACTCGAGAAAAATCAACTTCGTCTTAATTACTGAGCATATGTAAAACATAAGAATCCCTTTTATAGTTTTGATGCGGAAGTTCATATTTTCTCTTTTTTTGCATCATTGATTTTAAATTTTCAAGAAATAAGTTCTTTTATACACATTTGAGAAAAAACCATTTTCTGCTAATAATCCTCAGTCTTTAATACTTTATTTACAAATTTCAAGATCTACTTATTTTTTAAAACAAGTGCAAACAAGGTTCTTAAGCCATTAAATAAATAGTTTGAACACCTTTTAAATTATGATTTTGAGCGTTTTGTATGAACAATGTTTGTTTTTTTCAAAGTAAACTATAATTATCTACAAAATTTTGTAATAAACCTATTTAAATAATAACAATCACACAACAACAAATTTTAGTGGCTTTACAAATTCTTCCATTTTTCATTCCGATTCTTCTATCTTGAAGTATTTTTGAATGCAGATAAATTTTTGAAAAATCTTAGAAAACTTCTGAAAATTTTAAAAAATCAATTTCACTTTCAAAAATCTAACCTGACGAAAATTTTTAGAATCTTTGCGGATTTAAAAAAAATATTTTGTTACTGAAAACTAATTGTTTATTTTAAAAAAAATTTTCAGATGTTTCCTCATGTATATATTTTCAGTACTACTCAAACTATAATAATGATTTTTCTCGGAATGTTTCATATTATTGTTAAGAAGATGTGCAATTAAAAAACATCATTTACGGAGTTTTGTGTACTATTTCAATAATTTCGTAAAATATGATAAAATATCAACATTATTATGGTACGATATAAATTCAAAGATTTTGTAAAATGAGTAATTTTTTAAGATTTATGTAAAAGAAAGTCACAGGAGTCATGATCATTACGAAATTTGGAAAATTCACAAAAATGACGAAAATTACGAATACAAAATGTACGAAAAAGTTATCATTTTTGAGCTTCAATAAATTGACATTAATCACGAAAAAAACAAAGTTCACAAATATTTTAAAGTAAGACAATTTTCATAAAGATGACAAATAGACATTGAAACAAAAACATTCTAATCAAATTGAAATTTTTTATAATTTATGTACAATCATCATCATCCAATTCGACAGTAGATTGTATGACCGATTTTTGTTTTGCGTATCCATAAATTCTTATCATTTTCATACCACTCAACTTTCCATTAGCCACAGGAACAAAGTGTTTAATTTTTCAAAAAAAAAAAACATAATATACTTGATACTTAGATAATTCACAATTAAGATATCCTTAATGTGTATTCATAAAAAAAACCTTTACTCTACACCAATTCATTAAAATTATTATTTTCTGAGTTCATAAAGATATAGTACTTCGGAAACTTTTAAATATTCCGAGAAAAAAAGGAAACATAATATACAAAGAATCAAATAATGAAACATGGCGAAGATTCTCTTTGCAATTTTAAATTTTATCAAAATTTTTCTATACATTTTTTAAATAGCATATCATTCTATTTTTTTTATGTACAAACATTTCGTCAAAACATTTTAAAATCAATAAATTCATGTCGTTCTTGCCATAGCATATATTTACACAAAATATCTTCATATTTGTAAAAAAATTGAAACAAGTCAATAACAGTTGGAAGTGAAGCAAACAATAGTACTTGATCTTTTTTTTATTATTAAAAATAAGCTTCACTATACTTTCATTCATTGAGTAAAAAATTGCCTCGCTAAACTTCTATTCGTCTCGTAAAGAAAAGAACATCAACTAAAAACATCCTGTATAAATAATACAACCATCGTACAATACTTCTTCACTCCAGACATCTATACAGCATTGCCTAACTCTGCTATACATCATCCGAAAAACAATCAAACTTGACGAAAAAGAATTCAATTTCAAATTCTGTCGATACCGAACCCGAGAACACCTCATGACGACGCGACATTGTCTTTACAAGTGATCGATCGAACTTGGTAAGTTTTACATGTCTTCCATTGAAGGAGCAACCCTTATTTCTCAGTAACATCTAGCAAACTTCCCAATGGTATGTAGAACGTCTGAAACGCAAGTTGGCGGTCTTTTCACGCAGAGCAAGGATCAGTTTCTAACAGAGAGGCAACGGAACCGAAACTTTTATGTTATAACCATATGGTTCGTGACACCAGGTTTCGTATCCGACTCACGAGCGATTAATTCGAAAATCCGAGATGCATTATGCGATCCGTCATACGGGATAGGAATCCGTCGGATTTCGCTGAAATGTGAGAGAAGCCCGAGTACTTGAAATTTATCGGGTTGGTCGTTTTTATCATGGAAATAGACGCAACATTCTATATTCTTGAAAATAACAAAAAATTTCATCCGCTCTTGGAGCTGATTATATCTACAGAATTTCTCGATGCGCGAAGCTCAAGTAAACTCCAGCATCGACATTTAGACAAGGTAGATAATATGAAAAATTCGCTGTTTTCACTCGAGCTTCGTGCACGCTAAAAGAATTCAGAACAGTTGATCGATGAATATCGAAATGCAAGGAGGAATATGAATAATTCATTTTAATTACTCGATAATACACTCTGGTAGGACGCAGAACTCGAGGGAGCATCTTGCTTTTGATATAGAATTCTGTTCGTGAAAAGCGGGTCCACACGACACGAATTTAATCCTAATTGACTATGGCTTTGCAATCGCTTGGCTTAACCTGACCAATTGCATTGCAAGTTAGCTTTGGGCGCAGTTAAATCGCTCGCTTATATGCTGTAACACGCAGCTATGCACGTGCGACCAACTCGCACGTAGTCTGGCAAACTGGGCAAAATTGCACGATGAGAGTGATCGAATTACTCGAGCATTTGTACGTAAAAACAATTGTCTTCCTAATCGCTTTCTAGTCAATAGGAATATATGAAATTCCCCTATACCAATGCGGTTTCTGGAATAGTCTGTCAGAGTTTCATTTCCACTTATGAAACTCATAATTACACGTCGAAATTTGGAAAAAGTTTCAACATTTATGAATTCTTACCTTTTTCTCAGGTGCGATCTTTCATAAAGATGAGCAGGAACACAAAAAAGCATTGACAGATGCTCTCGAGCAGCTAAAAAATGAGTACACTGCACCCACATTCAACCTGCAACCAATCATAAAGTTGATCGACGTCAGTACCGACAGCTTCAGCGCGTACATAGCTGGTACGTTAAACTATGATTTATACAATACATACAAGGCGTTATATTATTTAGTATAAAACGCGCATTAAAGTTGGCCCTCGTGAAAAAGCTTCCTACCTGCGTGCATTTTTCACTTTTTACACAAATGTGCATCACCTACACAACACTCGGGTAATCGCCCACGATTTTTCGCATGCGCGACGTGGACATTTTTAATTTTTCACTGTACGAATTTATCCCGCGATAAAAAGGGTTCGATGTTAGGAACATTTTTGAATAAGTTTTTCGAAAAAAAAAAAAAAAATTTTTTAAGGGTTTTTTTCTAGTTATCATAAAAATATGGATTTTGTGGCTATCTATATTTAAGAAAATAGAGAGTGTTATAATTTATATAAGAAAAAAAACGTATAACATTTCGTCTAATTAAATTACATTAAGAGTACTTGAAATACAGTTGATACATATAAAAAATATTTTGAAACATTTTCAAGTAAACCTTTAGTCTTAACCAGAAAATTTATCTATTGGTACATGTACGTCAAATGAAGTCAAATTTATAAAAATGGTGTTAATTGTATGATATGAATTTTTATATGTTTATTTAACTACTTTAAAAATTACAATCTTTTAAACAATAAGGACCTTGCATTTTTTCTAAGGTATTATTTTTTTACTGATGTCGTAAAATAAATCAAATAAATAAATATTACAATAAAATTTTTTGTTTTTTTGCAAAAAATATTGTTAAAATACGCATTGAAAGTTTGGAAAAATTCAAACGTAATTCAAGCGTGACGAAACGTTTCTGATTGGTTCACGCTCCCGCGCCATGTTATGACGTTACTGACACATGAAAACATCGAATGTCAACATCAGTTTACATTGAATCTTTGATCGCTGTGTAATTTTATGTATGAATAATTGTTAAAAAAAAGATATTATGAAATTAAAATTCAAGGAAGGTTTTTTCCAGGCAAATTCGACGAATTGACACTAGTGTCTATAAACGTGCATTTATTGTTTATTGATGGTGCCAAAATTTGTGTGTGTATAAACTTGCATTCATTATTTATTGACGGTGCCAAAATTTTAACACAGGCATTTTTTTACATTATTTTCATGATTTTTATTTTATTTTTAGTAAAGCTTCAGTTTTATAATACTTTTTTTTCATATATATTTTAGTTTCATTAATTTATTTTTTTAAGATATCGTTTTATTTTGTTTTCATTTTTCGATATTTGTATTATTTTATCTTCTTACATAGTTGTTATGATTAAGGTTTCATTATATCTAAGTTCAATTGATTAAATTTATTGTATTTTAATTTTATTTTATTTTTCATCTGTTATCATTTTATTATAATATTTTCATTGCTTTACTTTTTTTTACTCTTTCATTTTTAGTGAAATATAATTTTATACAATTCAATTTTCACAGTTTTATAATATTTGAGTTTGATTTACTGTTACTTTTAATTGTTTTGTTATTATTATCATTTAAACATTTTAATTATTGTTTTGTATCAAGTTCGCTTTCTATTTGGAATATTACATTTCAGTGTTGATTTTTCATATTTCATGTTTCAGTTTTCCTAATTAAATGTATTCTATAAACGTTTCATTCTATTTTATTAATTTTACTTTTTTTCATTTTAGTTTTATTTTTAGTTATGTTTGTTTAATTATTTCAATTTATACTATTTCATCATATTTGAGTTCGATTTTTACTTTCAGTTTCAATTATTTCGTTATTTTTATTATTTCATTTTTTATTATTACAACTTTTTTTTGTATTTTTGTTTTATTTTTGTGATATATTTTTGTATTGATTTTACATATTTTATATATTAGTCTTACTGATTAAATATATTATATTTAAGTTTTATTTTATTTTCATTTTTCAATATTTTTATTATTTTCATCATTTTATAATTTTTTATACAAATTTATTTTGAGTTATGTTTCAGTTTTATTAATTTTTCGTATTTTTGTTGTTTTATTAATTCGTCAATCATAGTTAATTTTATGAATTGTTTTGGATTTTTCAAATGAAATGTACATCTTTTTCCATGTAAAAATATAATAATTTAAGAAACATTATAATGTATACCTGCCGAAGCTGCGCAGAAAAAACACTTCATTTCCATTATTTATTCTTCTGTTTCATAGATAAAATAAAAAAATCAATACCAATTACTCTTGACGATTGCGCAAATATCATCCGCTTGTTCATGTTAAAAAATATATATTTATCACCAAAAAACAACAAACAATATATTTTACAAGGTTGTTTTGACACCTCGCATTTCTGGTGCATGGAAACAATCATGATACGTCATGAAATCAAATATCATGGGCACTATCACTTACAGAAAATTCGTCGAATTTGCCATGAAAAAACTTTCCTCCAATTTCATTTCCATAATTTCTTTTTTTAACTATTATTCATACCTAAAATTACACAGCGATTAAAGATTCAATGTAAACTGATGTTGACATTCGATGTTTTCATGTATCAGTGACGTCACACCTGCTCGGGGCAACTCGTGCCAGCTTCGGGCGTTTTCGACTTTTTAGCGGGAAATTCGAAAGTACTTTTTGTTGTTGTTAATTAACTTAAAAAATAAAGCTGAAAAAATTGTAAAACATGTGTCCCGTGTCATGCTACGATGTAATCTATTAGGTAAAAAATAATTTGAAAAATGTGCAAGGTCCCTTTTATCATAATAATATTGAATAACACAAAAATCCATTTACCATAAAAGTAATCCATAATTTTATGGATTACTTATTAGCAGTGACTGAAACTTCAAAATTATGCTAAATTCAGCTTGTTACAGTTTTTATTAGCACATTTTTACACAGTGCTCAACAAAAATGACGGACACTCAGATTTGCCGGAGGAATGAATTTTTATGTAAATCCAATATCATACTTATTTTCGTCTTTATTTTAACAATAATAAGTATAATTTTTCAGACAGAATTTAGACTTTAATGTTAACAGCAGATCAAAATTTTCAATAAAAAACACTTCATGAATGTGTTTGTTCAGTATTTTGACTAACTTGATATAGAATTGTTTTTTTACAGTTCTATACTTGTACATACCAATTTCAAATGACAGAATTCAATCAGAACTTTTTGGTTCACTTTTTCAAAAAATGAAAATTTCTTTCATAAGTTTTTAACCAAAAATTGGGACTCTAAAAATGTAGCTTCCTATACAACCGCACCACTTGCACCACCCTGAATATACAAATCACACAAAACTTGCGTGAAAGCATCATAGCATGTTTAGGAGATCCTATTTCTACATATGTATGTGTTTATGAAGCATTAATTATTTTGCAAGTGAATGAAAATAATAATTCATCTCATAATATGGCCAAACGACAGCGCACTACGCTGTTCCTATCGCCATTCACGATTACCAATTTTCATACGCTTTGGAATTTATTCATTTGAAAATTTTCCATCTATTCATAATTCAAACCAATAATACTGAAAACTGAACGAAATTTTCATTGTACGTCCAGTGCATACTTTATTCGAAATTTTATAAACCTTATGTTTTGTGAATAAGTATTTCCACATCAGTTGCTCTGATTTTAATAACTGCGAATTTTCAAATTTTTTCTTTTAATTAATCATTATTACTTATTGCATTAATTTTTTTTATCTGTTTATCGTTTGTGTAGAATGTTCTATTTTCTGTTACTATTAATAAAACAGAACAAACACAGGAAAAACAAATAATTACGTAGAAAGTTTCGCTAAATAACGTAAACCATTCAAAAAGCTCGTCATTTTTAGTCAAATTTCCAAGTTATTTCATTTAGAGGATTGCACGAATTTCCGGCTAAAAATCGATAGCGAATTTAGTCTTTCATTGGAGGTTAAAATGAGGAAACGTTACCTACATGACATCAGCGAGATATTTTGATGACTTCGCTTCCCAGTTATTGGCTCTGTTAATCACATAACTACTGTGCTATAATTATTTTTACGAGTCAATCTCTATAATTATTAAAATTTCGTTATTTCCGCTGCAGCTTGTGATCTGATTTCTGAAGGTGTGGCCGCCATTTTCGGCCCTAGCAATCCAATCACTCGAGATATCGTCTCAAGCATAGCAGCTCGTTTCGATGTACCTCATATTGAATTTTCCTTTCGTCGCATGGAGGATTCCACGTTACCGCCAACGAGTCTAAACGCATACCCGGATAGCTACGCAATATCTCAGGTGAAGTCTACGCAAGTCGTGAATTCACAGAAGTGATAAAGGAGGTCGACTCCTCCTTTTCTTTAATATATCTTGTTCATGGAAAGTGAACTTTTTAAATTTGAATAAGAGAGTGTTTGATGAAATTTTAGAGATGTGTGTTGAATTTTTCTAGAGTTTTTGAAGGTGATCGATAAATCGTTTTCAAATGAAAAATAAATCTGAATTTTTCGGATTTTTGAACAAAATTGACTTTTAGTCAAGTAACACAATAAGGTATGTGAATTCATATAAATTCCGAATAAAAAATATAATGTGAACGTTATCACAATGTGCCATTAAAGATTTAATCATTTGTGAATTATTAGCCAAGCACGAATGTGACATTTAATTAGAAACTCAAGATATTCTTGCTTCGATCGCCTCGGCTTCGTCTCGTGATTTAACTCCTGTAGCATCAAATCTGAGTTGAGTTTGACACTTCTTTCTCGAGTTTTTTTTTTATTAATTCTATTAATCTCAACTGAGATTATTGATACACGATATAGAATTGACTGTTTCGAAAATTCGAGAACTGTTTTAGAAGTACATTACGTATATTAAGGGAGAAAGACGACGATTACTTTTCCATAGAAACAATCGTTCTTGTACGTTAAATATTAACGATTATTGAAATAGTTAATTAGTTTCAAGGAAATTTTCTTATGGTATTCAAACGACGAGCCATTTCATTCGGTTTTGGCGTTTGGAATGGTGTTTGTGACATTGTCATTCAGTGTAGTACTAAAGTACTACGAGTTACGAACACTGCCGCCTACTGAACATACCCTGTTCTTTACGTCAATGGTAATACAAAACATAACACAAACACAATCAATAACAAACTTATAATAGTTCACACTGCACTGCGCATTCAAACTAATGCTATCACACGGGACCACGGGAGCACTGGGAAAGACCGAATATCCATTCGTACAGTAAGGTAAATGGTACTGTCTGTGGATATTCGACAAACTCTATGCATGCATTCACTTGGCTTTTTCTGGGATGATTTGAGGTCCGAATGGTTGAGTTTGATTCTCCGCTCCTGGTTTCTGAAACTTATCGGAGATTGGGTTATAGTAAATATAGTATGCTCTTGTAGTCGGCTATGCTCAGGTTGGCTCAGGTCAGGGGCAGTCTTGCCGTGCCCCCTCTAGGATGATTTCGACAAACTGAAACTCTAGTTCTACTCCCGGATAACATAACCCCTTTCTACTAAATTTTGAATGCGAGAAACGGCCTTTCGCTAAGCGCCTAGTGGTGTTCGGCCAAACTATCTCGCGGCGCGGGAAATTCGAATGTGCGATATCGGCAATAAAAGCTCGCTTGCAAAAAATGTTTTTAAAACAGTATTTTAAAAACGTGAAGAACTAATAAAACTCAATAAAATTAAAAAACAGTGTTAACAGTTTTTATTATTGAGGTCGAAACCGAAAATAAACTTTTTTCTAAGTTTTGCAAAGCAACTTACAATTAGAATTATTTCTTAAAATGTAATTAGGTTAATCTTTTATTACAATTATCTTTGTAAAACCATAGTAGTTGATATTTTTTTCAGAAAAATGTGATAAGGAAAATTAAATTAAGAAAATACAAATTGCGAAATTTTTCCAGGAATAAACTTTTTTTGGAAAAAAATTACTTAAAAAACGAAAGTAGGGAAATTAAATTTGGAAAAACTTCGGAAAATAAATTTCTTATGAATTTTTTTAATTATATAATTTTCTACAAAAAATGGAATTGAATTAATACGTAAAATTCACTTATTTATGTATTTCTTTTTGAGTTATTTTATTAATATCTCAATCGATTGATAAAAAAACTTTTCCTTTCGATGCAAAAAATAAAAAAACTAACATGCATCACTTCCCTTTTTTCGTTCTCACCAATAGTAATCGCAAACTGATTTTGCACTACACTATCACACTAACACTAGCACACGCAATTGAGACAATTACTTTTTATGGAATATTTGGGTTTTCTAAAAATCATTACTGAAAAAATACGCGTCTTCGCCATCTTGGCGGAATTTAAACAATTATGGTTTTTTAGATTTAATAAAAAAATGTAAAAAACTTGAGAGTACTGAAAAATTCAAAAAAGTTCTTATGAGTTACAGAAATTGTAATGAATTTTTTTCGATTATTATTGTTAAAATACAGAGAAATTGAAAAAGCAATACGATAATTCTCCAGATTGTTGTAAATTTTATGAATTGCGAATAGGTTGTTAAATTTCAAAATTGGGTTGAACTATAATTTAATAATTGATCGATTTTTGCTTGGCCGTTTTTGATATTTCATTTTCATATCATAATCAGGTTTTTAAAAAGAAAAAATACTTTTATTAATCACAATAATAATATGTTTAACGTCTTTAAAACATGTAAAATTATGTTCTTTGTAAGTAAAATTCACGATAATGATTATGAATGTACAATAAGAAAAATATAAATATACTAAACTCATTTCAAATGTTATCTAGCTCATAAAAAATCATCAAAATTCTTAAATCATTGAATTTCGTAAAAAACAAGCTCTTTAATATCAAAGAATCTAAAATGGAACTAAAAGAAGAATAAAAAAAACTTTTAATAAAACATAGCAGTATTCACATTACAAATAAAACCTTTCTCTCCCATTTCTAATAATACATTCAATATACTCCATTTCAAGTCCTACATCACATAAATGCATAATTCCACACTGTAAAAAATTCCATCATTTAAACCCTCCATTACATGAAATTTGATTAATACTCCCATCAAAGTAAAAATTCTGAAATCATCCGTAAAAGTCCATGCTGGGATTTCTACAGTCTGAATTATGTATAAGTTATGTAGCCCGCTATATTCTTTATTACGCTCACACTTTACATGTCATCGTAAATTACTGTCTTGAGAATAAAAGCAATTTTTGCATTATGAAGAAATTTCATAGCATTATAAGCCTCACTTCACTCGACAAAAATTTGAAAAAAATCCAATATGAGTTCTTTCAATGGAAATGCATCAATTTTTATACTTTCAACAGAATTCATTATCCAACTTTTTTTGTACTTTTCTATTTGAATCTATCTGAACTGCTGAAAACAGGATTCCCATGTTTCAATATTCTATCAGGCAATCGCCGATATGGTTCAAATGATGAATTGGAAATCCTTCACGGCCATTTACGAAACAGAAGATGGATTGTCGCGAATTCAAAACGCCCTTAGCTTACATGGACCGCTCGACTTGCCCGTCACGCTCCGTCAATTGACCGAAGGATCCGATTATCGCCCACTTCTTAAAGACATCGCCAGTTTCCTGGCTGGTGGAATATTGCTAGACGTAAGCGCCGAACGAACAGCGGATGTGCTTAGCCAAGCAAAAGAAGTCAAACTTTTGAACGATTACTACTCTTACGTGATAACATATTTGGTAAGTGTCGAGTAGTGCGGTATCTAATGCAAATTACATTTACACTGAGAGAAACGTTTATTCCTATCAAATAACCCCCCCCCCCTCTTATCGTCAGGCCTGACTATGGTCGTATAAAAATCGTGATGATAAATTTTTCAAATTGTGAATATTTCTTACATGAGAATGATTGATTGCCATCACCTAATTCGCGGTGTTGCTCAATCGAAGCAGCTCCCTCGATGGCCATCAATTAGATACGATTTGTCATTCGGCCTGACGCCCGGGGTATAAATAGTATACACCACTCGGTAATCATTGGCAGGACTCGACTATCCTGCCGATCGTAAAACCACTCAATGGAACCGCGGCGAACATTACGGGATTCAAATTGTCGACGAGCAACTTCAACGAGTACAGCAAGGTGAGATTCCCCATCTTTTTTAGATTTTACCTCGCGGAAAGTTCCACTCTCTGGTGAAATTTGATTTCACTTTTTCCCCAATGCGATTATTGTTCTTTCATCAGAATCGAGTGCTATTCTGATGGCTGAAAAAATAAGGTCTACAAGATAAATCGCTCCCTCATTAAGTTTATTTGATAAAGTACCGCGCCCTCGAACATCCCTCGAGACTCTCAACGGCCAAGTTTCTCCCTCGGTTACTTGGTTTATGCTAAAAGAACGTCAGTATCGAGACAAAAACGAAGATTTCGCAGACCCCTTCAGTCGTGTACATTTTGAATAATGCTTGTTATAGTGTTACGCCTTTGTATCTTTTTTATCGAGATTATCTGAAGGTTGCAAAGAAACACGATTTTCTGTTGGGAATACGTTCAATGATTAATGATGTGTCGCTGAACGGAAAATAAAATTTTGATGGAGCCAATAATAGATAGAAAAATTTTTTGGTACTTTTGAAATTGGGCATTTTGGAGCACGAACTTTGGAATAATTGGAATTTCTTGAATGAGAAGTACTTTAAATTTAATAAATTTTTTATACAGTAAAAACCTCTATATTAATGAATCTACTGTCAGTTGGAAAAATTTTGAACTTTGTTAAACTTTTGTTTTGAATATTTCAAGTGGAGAAATTTGGAAGTCGATAGTTTTATCTTACCCTATTTTAGACATTTCCAGACTTTGCAGCTTTTTTACCTTGTATATGACATTTTTCGTCTATAAATGATATTTGATAGAATTTTCGAGTTCAAGCATATAAGTAAGATATCGTAAGTTTCCAAAATGCAAAGTTTACGGAATCTATTATTTAATCGTACTTCATACAATTTTTTATAATGTTTGACATTTTGAATAAAGAGGATATGGATAACTTATACTTACATATAAAAATTCGAATTTTACTAAAAAATAAATCTTTTTTTTTATTATTATCTAAAATCATTACTTATCATACATGAACTCTCCATATTGAAATGATTAATAACCTTGTTTCTTCAATTATTCATCTGATTATCAATTTTTTAGGTTTTTCCCAAAACTCTTACAATACCAGTCTTTAAAATGACCGTTGAGTGGCTTTTGTGAAAAAAAAATTTTTTCATGCAACGAGCATTTTTTAATCGTTGTTTGGTGCATTAAATGTCGTATGAATAATTAATTATTGATCATATAGAAAATTACCTTTAAAAAAACTTTCACCGAAAATTGTGCGCATACCTTACCTTATTATAAAAAATTTTTAAGTAATAAACATCTCAATATCTTTCAAAATATTAACCTTTCACAGGTGGAATCAGCAATTTTGTACGATGTAGTGAAATTTTTTGGTTTTGCATTGGAAGTTCTGAACCGAAGAACAGAAGGAATCGAAGATTTCCAAATCGAGCCTGTGCCGCTCTCTTGCGAAACAGAGACGAAGTATACAGCCGGGCCTAACATAACTGATCTGATGCGAGAGGTAAAATAATTTGCATAAAAAATGTGATTGTTTATATTTATTACTTAAAAATTCCGCTGTTGTTTGCTGAATAAAAAAAAGCTTCATGGATTTTTCACTTTCATGCTTTTCGACGCTCAATATTATTGATCGACTAGAATTTTTCAAGCCACTTTCTTCACTCAACGTAGATGTCGCATATATATAAAGTTTGCAATCATTGATTAAATCGGTCAGAGAACATTTTGAATAGTAAAAAATTACATTCCATATTCTTAACTTAAAATGTTATTTTGACGCATACTATGTAACTTGAAACTGCTTTGTAAATTTGGGTCTGTAAAAAACGATTATTCTCGAGAATTTATTAGCAGCTCAAATCAATTGATATTGTTTCACTGAAAATCAATCAATTGAACTCATTGAATAACAGCCATCTGCTAATTTATGCAAGTGAAGCTTATTCATCAGTCAAAAATTAGAAACAACGTACTCCGTAATTAGTTGCTGAAGCTACAACTAATTGAATCAGTCATAAGTCGATTAATTGAATTTTAAGTGATGAACAGTTGTTTTGTATATTTGTTCAGTTAAAACAACTGGTTCATACATGATCATTAAAACTTCAAAACCCTCGTAAATTTTACTCAAAAAATTACTATGTTTCGAAACCTAACGACCTTTTTCGCAGCTTCTAAAAGCATTTTCAAAAAACGATCTTTGAATCTTTCATGCACTAATTGAAATGCCAAAAAGATAAACTCCCCTCCCCCCTCCTCCTTTCCTCCACCAAACATGCCTTCATACATTCGATGAACAATGAGATGGTATTTTCCGCTTAATACCCATCTTCTATTCCAAACCCCATGACCGCAATTTCACCCAACGATAATTGGAATCGAAAGAAATGAACGAATCGCGAGGGAAAAAGTCGCATATATCCCAGTAAAACGTAATTTGCTGGTTGTGAAAAACCGCAATCGAGTAGCGTTTCCTGCGTTCATTGTTTCCAATGTGTGGTCGTACAAAAAGCCTCACTATCGACATACGTACGAGGATCCCAACGAGTTCCTCGAGGGCCCTTCAACTTTTTCCAATTAAAATGAATACGTCAAAAGTGTTAAACGTCCTTAGCTATCGAAAGTGGGAACGACGGGAACTGGAGGTATAACAGGAACAATGGTATTCGACGATAATGGCAGACGCTCTTTCGAACCACGAGTGGTCGAATTTCAAAGAAACAAATACATCGAAACGGCAATTTGGACCCAAGAGAAGGGCATTTATACCACTCGAAGTGAGGAGCAACGTGAAACAGAATTAAGGGAAAGCCTCGAGCGCAAAGTTTTCAAAGTCACTACAAGAGAAGTAAGTGTTGATATTGCATTTTACGAAGATACTGTAGCCCACTTCTAAATTCTCAGATTAGACCAGTGATTGCGTAACAGCACTTAGAAGGTGCATGGGCATGAAAGTGTTACACGATATAATACTTACAATGTTACTGTACAAAGATGCATGAACGATTGTTAGTTCTTGTTGTTGCAAAATTAGTGATCTTGAAGGCATCTAAAACTGATGTAAGAGAACAGATATGCTTTTTCCACATTTTCAAGTTCTCAATCATCCCTTCAAACATCATGACGTGACACATTTTGTTCCAAGGGAGCACCGTTTTTCTCTAAAGTCGTGGATGGTTCTACCAGAGGAGTGTTAATCGATGGCGTACGGTGGGAAGGCTACTGCCACGATCTCATCGACGCGATAGCAAAGCTTCGTGGTTTCAAATATGAATTTGAATTGATACCAAACATAGGTTATGGTTCCTACGACGAAAAGACCAAATCTTGGGATGGACTCATCAGGCGGTTACTCGATCGCGTAAGTAGTTTTCAAACTTTTCGATACTCCAACAGAAACACCATAGAGACTTATCTCATGTTAATACAGAAAGCGGATTTGGCCATATGCGACTTGACCATAACGTTCGCTCGAAAGAAAGCCGTCGATTTTACGATGCCTTTTATGAATCTTGGTATGTATTTCGCATTTAACATTTCTTAAGTATCAACTGCCTGTTCTTAAAATATTTGCCTCGTGTCTTAGGTATCAGCATTCTGTACGCTAAGCCGGAAGAGAGAGACCCGGATTTGTTTTCATTTTTGAGTCCCTTTTCGGTCGAGGTCTGGATTTGCACAGCCACAATGTACCTGGTTGTCTCTCTAATGATATTTTTCCAGTCTCGGTAAATATTTTATTTATCTGCGGGGCAAGTGCGATACAACAAAGCGATTTGTGTTAAAATGGAAATCTCTGTTACAGATTTTCCCCAGGCGAATGGGTCAACCCTCACCCTTGTAACCCTCCAACTGAGCTTGAAAACACTTTCGGGGTGTTGAATTCTGTGTGGCTCACGATGGGCTCGCTTATGCAACAAGGATCCGATATCTTACCAAGGTACAGATTCTTACCTAAAATGGACTAGCTTATGATATCATACTTCCCATTACCATGATATTCAAAAAAATTGAGGATTAGAGATTTAGGTGTAGTTTTTGACAAGAATTTGAAATGAAAGCAGCATGTCATCAAAATGTTAGACTAAAGTAGATATCTAATTTATTTACTATTCATTGTTTTTGTCTTTGATTTCTTATAGTTTGACAGTTTGAGGTAGTGCAGAAAGAGTTTCACTTAAACCATTGTATAATGTACGGAAATATATAGTTAAAATTATAATACATAAAGAAAATAATTATTCTTTGTCATTGTCACACGAAGAACAAAAAATCTCAGTTATCAAAAAAATTCTTTATGAGGAACAATGAAGTATTTTTACTCAGACTTATAGAGAGAATAAAAGTTGGAAAAAAAGTCTAAGACGATCAAGATGAAGATATTACAACTATTCACAAAAAATGGTGCAGAAAGTCGTTTTTGCTGTGTAAAATATAGTATAGTTAATATGCCACCGTAGAAATTAAAAGATAAAAATCACACTTTTTCTCAGAAAAAAGTTAAGGATTGGCTATCCAACTTGGACGCCACTATAAATAACATTCTGTATTTAATGAATTATCGGTAATATTATATGTATAAAATATTGTTCCAGAACTAAAATAATGTTTTTTTTTTTTTTCGAATATTGTTAAATCAATAACCTGCGCTCTATATTATCAATTTTTTATGAGAATTGTTGCAGTTGCATTCTTAAAATTAACTAAAAATTAAGTGTCTAAAATTTTGTCACGGAAGTGTTCTACTGTGATTTACTAATAAAATCAACAATTACATGTTTTTGCATTCTTTTTATAGAATAAAATTAATTAACCATACGATTATAGAGAAGAGTAAAATAGAACTTCTAGTGAAGACGAACAATCATTTACTACTTAATTAGAATAAGAATATTTATCGAATTATATGTTCAAAGATTCAAAAACTTATAAATTTTTGAAAAAATTATTTATAGATTGTTTTGAAAAAGTTTTAAAGTGTTTTCTAGGTTTTATATAGCTTTCGAGTATTCTTGTAAATTGCTATATAGACTTCTATTCGATACGTTAGAATTCTTACTCTAATGGATTTTCAGTATTTTTATAGATTTCCAACGAAATTAAATCGAAATATATTTTAATTATTTTTGAGTCTACTTGTACTTCCATAATTTTTCAGTTTTCTGCAGTTTTGTATCTTTGTCTTGTATTTTTAAAGATTCATAGTAATTCTATACATTGCCCTATACGCTTTTCAGAATTTGATGCCCTAGAACCCGAAGTTTTATAGGTCACTTGTATTTATTAACATTTCTCAAAAAAACAGTTAATTTATATTATTTCATCACTTTTTGTATTTTTTCAAAGATTATATTGTTTTGAAGTATTGCTATTATTTTATTGAATTTCTATCTAGATTTTTCGAATTGGATTCTATAAAGTATTTTCAATTTTGAGCGTTTTGGTGGACTTTTTTTTATTCATCAATAAGGAGATTGAAAAAATTTTAGAAATTTTTATTTTCTATGTCATTGTAGCAAGACATTTATTATTCGTAATTTTTTATAACAGTTTTTGTGAAATTAAGATTATAGTCCTTTTTAGTGACTAAAATAATAAATTATGAAAATCGTTCAACTTTGAGAATCTACATGACACGATAAATAATGCTTTTTTGATTTCAGTAGGCAATATTTTTGATAATTTTTATTCTTTCTTTTATTTATTATTATTGTTTATATGCATAGCTTATCAAAGTTCGTATTCTTTTTCATCGTAACATTTCTGTATTATCACGTTCATTAACAATAATTTTATTCTTATTTTTTATGAAATAATCATGATTTCATAACTTTATCAAAATTTTTAAAATTATGTGGTCAGTGCACTCACAGCTATTCACTTCTTATCCAGCATTGTCCCTCAAATTTTGAAACAAACAAATTCCTATGTATCAACTTAATATATACCTTCAAACAAGCTAAATTCACACAAAAATACAAAAGAAGTGTACGTATTTTTTCATTAAAATATTTATTATATTTTCTTCCATCTGATTCTATACAGGCTGAAAAAACAAGCTTTATTTACAACAAAAAAAACAAAAACAAAATTTGCTTAAAAAAATTACGTGTAAAGGTAACAAATCTTGTAGAAATGAATAGTGCATAAATATTTTTTTCATACGTCACAACCATGGTTGTACAAATTCATATTATTTTTCGCAATACAAACTTAATGTATAATTTGAATTTGTACAGCTATCGTTGTGACTAATGCAAAAAATATTCACGCACTACTCATTTCTACATCATTTGTGACAACTGCATGTAATTTTTTTAAAAATTCTTCTCAAAAAAAGGTGATCAATACCTCGATGAAAAAAAAAAGATTTATTTTTTGTTTTTGGGTGAATTTAGCTCGTTTTTAAGGCATTCATCGAAGTAATACAAAAGACCTTTTTTGTTTCAAATTTTGAGAAACGAATACAAGTTGAGTAACTTACATGATCTCAAACCCAAAAACAAAGTTCACTCCCGTAAGAGAGCAAGGCCCGGAAAATTAACCGGCATCATCAGAGAGCGCGATACTGAATTTCAACAAAATGATAATCTCTCTTCGTAGCAGGAGAGCTTTGAGCAACAATTAAACTTAACGAGCTTCTGTTTGTCGGCTTCCTACTTGTTAGCACTGACACGGCGTTAACCCGCCTTCTGTAACGCCGTCCGTGTTTGTTCTCCACATACCGACGATGCCACTATCCTTGATTGTTTATGTTGGCGAAGATCTTATGTACGCTACCATGTAGCTACGTGCGTTATTCGAGGATGTATACGAGTACACCGGGCACGTCCCAGAACATTGCCACGTACCCGCATCGTTTACATGTACGCAAAACGCTCCCTTGCCCATCGGATAATTACAAGTCCCGACTAGGCAAACAGCGGCAAATTGTTCTCGTTGAAATTTTAGTTAATGCTGGCGATTTAACACGTCATTGTAACTGCAGAGATAAATTCGCGGATTATCGCGCACGGTATTTTTAATGGAATGTTCAGAACCTATAACAGTTACCATATTTTTGCATTGGATTAAATAACGCTTAAAACAAAAAAAGTTTTGGAGAGTAGTTTTTGTGACTCGAGAAATCAAAATGAACAAAAGAACGTTGAACACAACAAACCGCAAAAATGATAAGCAATTAATTTTTATCATGAAAGCGTTGAAATCGATTCGATATTGTAGCTAAATTTTTTTACAGGACACCAGCTCTTCGCATTATCACAGGTGTCTACTGGTTTTTCGTACTCATCATGGCATCATCTTACACTGCCAACTTGGCTTCTTTTTTGACAGCAGCCAAGTTAGAAGGATCGATCAACGACGTCAATGACCTTGCTAAGCAAACCAAGGTCAAGTACGGAGCTGTCAATGGTGGCTCAACTTTACAGTTTTTTAAGGTATTTTCAAACACTTGAATGACTATGTTTTTACTTATTTTTACTGTGAAATTCTGTCTGTTATATCAAAAATTTGAATAATTATCAGAAAATTATTGTAATGTAAATGTAGTTTCCTGATGAGGACCTTGCAAAAAGCAGAAAACTTGAAAACAAGAATAAAAAATTTCTTCATTTATTCATCCTCAAAGGATCGAAAATAAAATGAAAAATATGAATAAATATCATCTTTTGTAGAATTCAAATAACTCGGTTTACCAACGAATGTATACCATGATGATAGACGCAAGACCCAATGTATTCACATCGACAAACAACGAAGGTGTGGAGCGTGTAGAAAAAGGAAAAAGACAGTACGCCTTCTTGATGGAATCAGTACAAATAGAATATCAAGTAGAGAGAAGATGTGACCTGATGCAAGTTGGTGGATTGTTGGATAACAAGGGTTACGGGATCGCAATGCCATTGAGTAAGATGTTCTAAACAATTTTTCATTTACTTAGAACAAGAGCAAATAAGTACTGCCAGATTTTTTTCTATTCAGCAAATCAACAAAAAGACAAATATCAAGTTTAAACAGTAAGGTTTAAAATGTCATTCTTGAAATTTATAGAATAAGTTTACTTAACGTATTTTCGTATTCAGTGACCCTAAATAAACCTAAAAAACTCTTCTTAGAGGAAGTCGCAACTAACTAAAAATTTCTAAACTATTATTATCTATTAACCCGATCATTACAGATTCGCCATACCGCACAGTCATCAGTATGGCAGTTCTAAAACTCCAAGAAACAGGAGTTTTAGAACAACTGAAAGACAAATGGTGGAAGCAAATGCACGGAGGCGGAACTTGCCCAAGTACTTCTGGCGACGAGAGCGACTCGATGGAATTGGGAATCAAGGCCGTTGGCGGCGTCTTCCTCGTATTAGGATTTGGATGTTTATTTGCGTTTCTGATCGGCATCGTCGAATTTCTTTGGAACGTCAGAGCAGTAGCTATCGAAGAAAAGGTAAATAATTCATGTCAAAATCACGTCATGCTTTTACGTGAACCTTTTTTATAATACAGATAACGCCATGGGAGGCCCTTAAAGCAGAACTCAAGTTTGTAGTAGACATCAGAAAAGACAAAAAGCCTAACAAAGTGACAAAATCGAGCAGTGCATCAAGTTCATCTGAAGGAGGAGGATTGGCGAGAGCTGCTTCTGCAGCGCGATCTATAAGCAGATCATTTCTCCGGCTCGACATTCTCGACAAAATCGATAATGAAAATGACACCAACAACAGAAACAATCGCTACAAATGAATGGACGCAGATTTTTTACGCAATTCAGGGACTTTTTGCCGAAATAAATTATGGGAATTTCGTTTCGAGTGGCTTTTTGCAATGGTTCATGATCGGTAGTGCTTATTGTCAATAAAAAGCTTGAATATGCCAACTTTTTGTGATATTTGATTCATTTATTGTTTTATACTAGTTAAAACTAAAAGGCAGGAAATTTTGTGTATTTTGTAGTGCTATGATTAAAAGAACAAAACTGTATTTGATTGAATGGCAAATGATCTTCAAGTGACCCGTTTTTGCATGGATTATAACAAAATAAATATGATTTACGTTACGAAAAACCAATATTCGATAATATCATATTATTGAAGTATTTTCTGAATTACTTCATTTAATATCTCATGATATTATAATGAATCATGAGATTTTAATAATGAAAATAAATATTCTTTACGGTAGTCTGAGGCACATCCATTTGAGTTGATTGATATTATGAGAAAATCTTTACAAATCCGCGAAATTCGACAATAATGTTAAAAAAAACGATTCTGAAAAATTTAATGTTATCAACTTTATTTTAAAGAAGTTTAGAAACTTTTTCGTAACAAAAAAAAACCGAAAATACCTTAAATTATAACAGCTCGAACATTGCCAAAGTAGACACTATAAAAATTTCAGTATTTCTGTACTTTTTTATAGAAATAATTTTTTGAAAATGATAACAAGTTTTATAGTAGTTACAACTAACTTTATGCACTTATCCTATTTGACATATGTAATTAAAAATATTATCATTAGTTTCTCGATATCATGAATATAAATACAAATTTGAAAATCACTGAAATGGTGAGAATTATTTTTCAAATTTGTTGCTATATATTTATTATTATTTCTATTTTAAAAATAACATCAAAAAATTTATCTAAAAGTCAAAAAGTAGCATTTTTTCTGTCTTTAAAACCACTTTGGTTATGGTCAGTAATATTTGATTATTTATATACAATAACATCATTAGTTTTATATAATGATTGAATATGTAAAATGTGATAAAAAGTGCTTGCATTTCTTTTATAGTATTCAAAATATTATAAAACTAAATTTTAACAATTTCGCGAAATATTGTTTACATAAAATATGTTTGATATATGTTTCTGAATAACAAATTTATAATAGTATAAGCAAGAAATAAAAAAATAGACATGTTAAATGCCAAAATCTACGAAAATTTTTTTAAATTTATGTAAAGAAAGTTAAAGCAAGGAAAAAACTTACAAAATGTATTTTAAAGATTTTATCGTAATTTTTAAAAAGTTACGAAATTTGTGGAAATTTTCAGAAACGCCAAATTTTAATTGCATTTTTTAATTATATAACATCTTTATGCGAGAATCGATTTTTTATTTCAAAAAACTTGATAATGATATTGAAATGAAAGAACAAAAAATGCCACGCATAAATCAATCAATAATTAAATTCTAGTTTAACCAAAACATTAAAATTTTTAACAAATACCTAACATTTCTTGAAGTTACATTGTGATCTACAGGGTGCGCCACCAAAATCCGGACAAATTCAACAAAAAATTCATTACAAATATTTGTCATGAATAAATTTATTTAAAAAAAAACCTTTTTA